>JAADWP010000361.1:0-25909 GCA_023336215.1 Globisporangium iwayamae
ATCTACTTTTTCAAGAGAAGCTGCGTTTTTTGCTTCTTGCCTTTCGCAAAGTATGGTATACAAATACTGGTATGTTCGCGAAGAAAGCTCGAATTTCCGCATTGTATTTGTTCTGTGTATAGAATACAACGAGCAAGAGAAAAGAGGTATAAATTTTGAGAAAACCCTAAACCCTAAAATGTATCTATTTCAGCCAATCACGTGATGACTGAAAAGTTCGAGTTCGTTCGAACACCAGCATCCCATTTTAGTCGTCTACTTCAGAGCTGCCTTCGCGTGTGACTTGCACGCTTCCACCCATCCACTCCTTCGTACGTCGTAAGGGAGTTCGTTTCACTTTCTATCCAACCAGCACGGCAGCAAGTGAACGCTCCCTCCCTCTGTGTTCGGTTGGGTCGGCAATCCGTTTCGACATGATTGCGCCCTCGCGAGCGCTCAACCGGCGCACCAACGTCGCTTCCGATGCAGGCGACCGCTCCACTCCGTCACTGGTTCACTCCGCAGCACACACCCATTCACACACGCTGGCAGACCGACCGACGAAAGCCAAAGCCACGATCGAGTCTCCCTCCCTTCATTCGCGCGGCTGTCGTTTCGCCGCCTGTCGTCGCTAGCAGCGCACTTCTCTGTAAATCGTCTCCCTTCCCTCTCGTGTGCGCGCTTTTCTGGTGTTGCAGGCCTTCGCTACTTTCCAGTCAGTTCGTTCGTAGCTAAGCTCATCATCTTCCAACTGTCGCATCTCTCGCTCACAGCTCAGAATCGCATTAGCACGATGAACAAGATCCCGACCGTCCAGCAGCAGCTCAAGCTCGCCAAGACGAGTTCGTCGCGCGGCGCGAGCCACGTCGACACCAAGCACGACTTTGTCAAGAGCCGCAATCTACCCGCAGCGTTGCTTGAGAACACTAGCAACAATGTCTCACTGCCATCAACCCTTAGACAGCGCAAGAAGAGCGTGGACCAACAGAACGAGGACACGGACGAGGCCGAGCCGCTCGTGGACCAGGTGGAGAAGTTCCACCCGGAGCTGCTCCCGCTCCTGCACCCAAACAGTCTCCCCGAGCAGCACCACCACTGGCAGCTCGAGACCATCTTTGACGCCGTCAAGCTAAGTCACTTCCTGCAGGACCGACTGCTCTGTTTGCCGGAGCTCAACCGCAACTCACCTTGCTACAGCGCGCGCAGTATCGTGCTGCTCTACACCAAGATCAAGTACTTGGAGACGTTTCTCCCGATGGAGATCGCGGTGTACGCGGCGGCGGGCGACCGCGAGTACGACGAAGTGCGGCTGCTGCACCAGCTCAAGAGCGTGTCGTCGAACGCCGAGATGGTCTCGCGACTCGCGTCGCTGCTACACATCCCGTGCCACGGGGACATGTGGAACGAGATCATCAAGTTCGTGGCCTGTGCGCTGCCCTTCGCCGAGCAGACCGAATCGCTGCTCATCCGCGGCTCGGACGAGCGCTCCGTACTCTGCCCGGCCACGAAGACCAACAAGTACAACGGCTCCACGATCCCGTCTTCGGCTTCGAATAGCCAGAGCATTGCGCGCGCGAGCTGCACGTGCTCGAGCATCCCGCTCGAGGGCTTCCAGCGCTGCGAGAAGTTGCGCCAGGAGCTGCTGCTCAACTCGCTCTCGATCAACCCGAACTCGCAGTCCGCCACGGCGTTCTTCGACACCAAGATGACCGACGCGCGCCACCGGATCGCCGCGAGTCTCGATGTGGCCGACCTCGTGGCCGACGACACAATCCGCGTGCTACTCACGCCTTCGGGTACGGACGCCGAGCTCTTGGCCACATCGGCCGCACTCGCGCGCGTGTTCTCCGGGCTCGAGTTGCTGGGTGATGATCGCAAGGTCACGAGTATCATCTCGGCCCAGGGCGAGATCGGCCGCGGCTCGGCGAGCGCCTCTGGGGGTAAGCACTTTAGCGAGCTCACGCCCAGCGGCGAGCCGGCAATCCCGGGCGAGTCGTTGCGTCGGTACCCGAGCGAGCTCGTGGACGTAATCGAGCTGACCGGGCGGGACGACAACGGCGCGATCCGATGCATCGACGACCACGTGACACAGCTCGTGACGCAGCTGCTCTCGGACCCGAATGGCTCGAACGTCGTGCTGCTACACGTGGTCATGGGCTCGAAAACCGGTTTCAACTCACCGTCCATGGCCGTGGCCGACGCGCTCTCGCTCACGTACCCGAACCGGCTGCTCGTGGTCGTGGACGCGTGCCAGATGCGCGTGAGTCTGCGCGCGTTCCGCGAGTTCGCGGCGCGCGGATATATCACACTGGCCACGGGCTCCAAGTTCTTTGGAGGGGCCCCTTTCTGCGGGGCTGTGCTCATGCCCATCCGCTGCGTCTACGAGATGGAGGCGACGGCCGTGGAGGAATACGCCGAGCTGTGCCACCCGCTGGGGCTCGAGGACTATTTCTCTCGATATGACTTCCCAAGCTGTATGAAGCACGTGCGCGCGCGCATGGGAACCTTTTTGAATGTGGGATTGCTACTGCGCTGGGAGAGTGCGCTCTGCAACATGGAGCCCTACGCACGCATCCCGGAGCACTGCGTCGACGACATCTGCGCGCTCTATGTGTCGAGAACCAAGCACCAGCTCCAGAGCTGCTCCGGAGCATGGGGCGCTCTAATTGAGGTGCTTGAAGACGCGCCAATCAGCGGTCAGCAAACGAGCGTGTCATCGATTTTGTCACGTGACGTCGTCGTTGTCACAAGTTCAAGGAGGAACAGTGGGACGACGAGTGGTGGTCACCATTCGAAGAGCTCCAGCCCGACAAGCAGCTCAACCGGGTCGACTAGCTCTAACGCTGGGCTCAGTCTCTCAAGCATCGTGCCCATGGACAGCATCGTGTCGTTCAAGGTCTTTGACGAGCGCCGCGGCGAGCCCCTGGACGCCGCGCGCATGCGCGATCTGCACACGCTGCTTTCCAAGGACTTGTCACACGTGCTGCCGGACGACGCAGTCGCCAAGAGCAAGTGCCTGCTGGGCCAGCCCGTGCAGCTCGGCAAGCAACATGGCGCTGTATTGCGCATCGCGCTAGGCGCCGATATGGTCAACGTCGTGTACTACCGCGGGTTGCGCGAGGGCATGCGCGCGGTCGTGGACGAGCTCGTGAAGGAAGACGAGGTCGTGCTGCACAAGATCGCGCTTATCCTGCGCAACTGGGAGCTGTTGCACCAGCAGTACATCGAGGAGCGCGTCGTGGCACCACTGCTAGAGCTTCCAAAGCCGCTTAGCGACTGGAACTTTAGTGTCAAGAAGACACACATCGCGCGCGTCGTGCGCAAGATGTGCGAGGACGGTGTCGTGGGTTCGCTGGCGCAGGTGCGTGCTTCTCAGCAGCAGCACCTGCAGGAGCGCGACGACTCGAGCAAGTTGGCCGTGGTCTACGATCTGGACGCGATCGATATGGCCTTCCAGGCGCTGCTCACGTCGTTCCCGTCGCACTTTGAGCACCGCTTCGCCATGAAGTCGTGCCCGCTGGCGTTCTTCATCAAGCGCGCGATCGAGAACGACGTGGGCCTCGAGTGCGCGTCGATCATCGAGGTGCAGCACGCGCTGCGGCTCGGGTGCGCGCCGGCCAAGATTGTCTTTGACTCGCCTTGCAAGACCCGCCGGGACATTGCGTTCGCGATCAACGCTGGTGTCGAAGTGAACGCCGACAACTTCGACGAGCTCCAGATCATCCGTGAGCACGCCGAGGAGCTCTTCCAGTCGAACTTTCCCGAGTGTACGCCGCGCTTTGCGGGCCACCTGCCGCGCATTGGGCTGCGCGTGAACCCACTACTGGGCGCCGGCAGCAACGAAGTGCTGAGCGTGTCCACTGTGCACTCCAAGTTTGGCGTGCCACTCACGGCCGCGAACCGCACCAAGATCATCGATTTCTTCCGGGAGAACTCGTGGATGACGGGGCTCCACTGCCACGTGGGCTCGCAGGGCTGCACGCTCGAGATGCTTGCACGCGGCGCCGCGATCATCAGCGACCTGGCGAATGAGATCGACGCCGCAGCGGGCGTGTGTCGCGTCAAGGTGCTCAACATCGGCGGTGGGCTGCCGTCTAACTACGAAAGTGATGACGTTGCGCCCACGTTCGCCGAGTACGTGGACGTGCTGCGCACGTGCGCGCCGCACTTGTTCGAGCGCAATGGGCGCACGATCCTCACGGAGTTTGGCCGCAGCGTAAGCTCCAAGACCGGCTGGACGATCAGTGAGGTGGAGTACGTCAAGCAGCACGAGGTGGACGCGTGCTACCAGTCGCAGACGCAGCAGCAGCTAAGCCAGACGGCCATCATTCACGCTGGCTCGGATCTCTTCCTGCGCACGTGTTACGTGCCAGCGCTCTTCCCACATCGGCTCTCGGTGTACAAGTACGTGATTGTTCGCTTCTGACATATTGACTCACTGTGTGTGTAGCCATTTCCTGCATCGTGATCATTACTCACTCACGCATTGTGTACCCATTTGTGTACTTGTCTCAACTGCAGTGCGAATGGCGTCGAGTCAAATGCGCCCATCGCGACGCAGAACATCGCTGGCCCACTCTGCTTTGGCGGCGACGTTATCGGGCGCCACGTGGCGCTGCCGACGATCGCGCGCGGGGACTTCGTGGTGATCCACGACTCGGGTTCGAACACGATCTCGCTCTTCAGCCGCCACTGCAGCCGCCCAGCACCTGCGGTCTACGGCTACCGAAGCAACGGCGACGACATTTCGATTGACCTGCTCAAGCCCGCCGAGTCGCCCGAGGACGTCATGCGCTTCTGGGGGTAGACAGTGCCATCGAGGAAGAGGGGGTCCTGTAAAAGGCATTGCTACTATAGTCGTAGCTTCGTATTGTGCAAATAAAAGAAGATCCATCACGCTGGGGTGTTCTTGTGTTCTGTTAGGCTCGCTGTGCGCTTTGCATACTTACTGCAAGCGCTCTTGAAAGACCTATACGTATTTCTAGCGAGTTCTCGACGCTTATGTGAACGGGTGGCTGACAAATGGGGAGCATTGCTTCGACGAGACTTCGTCGTATCACTTTTATCGGCAAGAGTCTTCTTGATGGGAATCGCTGTTTCGCCAGACGTGTTTACTCTTCGCAATTGGCTCAGGACTGCGGCTTCTGGGAGCGCAGCTTCGCCACGAGCGTCTGGATCTTGCCGTCTTTAAGACGCACGAGCTGCTCGAGCTTCTGCACTTTCATCTCTAGGATCTGCATGAATGTAGCACAAAACGGTTAGAGCCATGCAACACACCAACCATGACAACTTTTAGTCGTAGACTGCTGGACATTCTCCTCCGCTACCTGGATGGTCTCGCGCTGCTCGGCGATTGTGTTGTCTCGCTCGAGGATCTCGGACCGCGTGTCGAATGACGCGACCGACTCGGTCGCATACGCTTTGTTTACTGTTCCAGCGTGGTGCTCAGCGCTGTATCCTGGGAAACTGTGTGGACTCGGTGTTACTTCAACGTCTCCACCACCACCGCCTCGCTCGTCAACAACCGAGAGCTCTTTCATCTGCGCCACTGGCTCGCGGATCTCGGTGACCTTGTCCAAAGGAACAGGACTCCGCACGGACGACAAGGGGCCACCAGGAGTACCAGCCACTGAGCTGATACCCCCACCACCATTCACATTGGGGCTACGAGCGGTGGTCAGGTACAGCTCGTTGTTGTTATCGAGCGGCCGTCTCAAGCTTGCAGACAGCGGCCGTTTCTCTCGATAGCTCGCGATCTACGCAGACCAGCCATTGAATTCCTGTAGTTAGACGAAACCCATTGAGATAGGCTAAGCAAAGCCAGACGATGATGGAACTCGCCTTGAGCTGGAGCTTGACGAGCAGGTGCTCGACAGCTCCGGGGCGACACTGCACGAGATCATCTATGTCGTCCTTGGAGAGGAAAATGTGGAGCCTCTTGAGCACTTTTCCTGTTGATTCCAACAGTGTATCAGACCCAAAGTCTCATAACCAAACACACACACATGAGACGTACGATTGAGCGTGTTCCAGTTGTAGAGCTTCTGCTTGGCGGAGTTCGCCGGGCTGTAGTTGTGCATCTGCACGATCTTGGGAAAATAGAACGCCACGACTTCGGCCGTGAGGATCCCGTCGCTGAAGTCGCGCGCGATGCTCTTCTTGGGCCGCGAGAGCGGGATCTCGTCGATCCACGCGTATAGCCGCTGCAAGGTCTCGTCGTCCAGCGGCAGGTCCATTATTCAAGTTGTGGGTGGCTCGCTGTCCGCCTACTGCGTGCCTGCTGTGTTGTGTTGTGTTGGGACTCGACCTGTTGCAATGCCTAATAAGAGCACCACGCTGGGATTCGAAAGGACGCGGAACGGTTATGAAGAGGAGCGACCACGTGAAGCCTAAGTCACCTCTATCTTAGCGGTTCTTTATATTTCTCTTGCTTGCAGCAGTTCAGCTGCAGAATTAGTTACCAAAGCGGCGCAGCGCGGCCTCGCTCATGAGCTTGCGCTTGTGCGCGTTCACGCAGTCTGGCGAGCAGTATTTGTACTCGAGCCGCAGGAAGGGCGACTTGCCGGCGAACTTGCCGCACATATCGCAGGCTTTGCCCAGTGCCGCCTGGCGTTCTTCCTCCTCTTTGCGCGCGAGCTCTTGCTGCTGTTGTTCATTTGCATCTTTCTTCTGCTGCTTCTTGCGCTCTTTCGCGCGGCGGCGCTTCTCGGCCTCCTTCTCCTTCTTCTTCTGCTCCATCTCCGACGTGAGCGCCGTGGGGATCTGCGACGCCGCGTAATCCCACGCGTCCGGGCGATCGGCCAGGAACCGCCGGAACGCGTTGCGCGTCTCTTTCGTGGAGCACAAGAAGTATGGAGGACGGCTACGCAGATCCAGCAGCGACGGATTCGCGCCGCTCTCGAGCAGAAAGCTCACCATGGCCACCGAGTCCTTTGCTGCCGCGTGGTGCAGTGCAGTCATAAAATTCGAGTCGAGCACGTTGACGCCCGTGCTCACGTCACCCTCAACCGGCGTGAGATCCAGATCCTTCAGTTTGCTGAGCTCGCCGTCTAGCACCAGCTGAATGATCGGTGGGAACACCTCTGGCTCCACTGCTTCGTCTTCTTCCACCACCGCAGCGAGTTGCTCGCCGTCCTTGACTGTCTGCTCGCTCTGCTTCTTCGCCTTCGCCTTCTTGGCCTTGTTATCGGAAGAAGAAGGTGACGGCTCAGTTGGCAATGGCGAGAAGCGCACGCTGCTGAGGTCCGAGCGCACACGGCAGAGCTCTTCAAACGTCGGGCGGAACGTCGCGAACGGGATGCGGCGCAGGCGCTTGTCATCTGGCTGAAGCACTGGCGTCTTACCTCCAAAGAAGCTCGTACGGTCCGTCTTGCCGCTCGAGATGAAGATCAGGTCGGTCGACTGGAGTAAGTCCTTCCACTGCACGAGTAGATCCGCAATGTCCTGTTTCAAAGCAGCCTCGTTGTATCGTCGCAACGTCGCACCGGCCGACTTGGCTTTCCCACCTGAAGCGTCGTTCGCCGACTGGCTGCCGCCCTGCTTTCGTCGCACAGTGTAGCGCTGGAACGTCTTGTGGCAAACCGCCTTCTCTTTCTCAAAGATCGCGCCGGCGAAGCGACCGCTGCGCAGCAGGAACACCGCCCATTTGAACTTGGACGCACGAATCTCGTCCAGCGCCGTGTACGGGTCGAAGCTCTCGTCATCGAAGCGTGGGAGGATGTTCTTGTACACCTTAAAGACGCTCTTGCCGTCCGAATACTCGACCACGGGCTCCGCCGTTGTATACACGTCGTCGACATCGCCGACATCCGACGCGCCCGACGAAGACGTCGACGACGAGGAAGACGCGTACCCATCACCTCCTTCCTTCTGCTCGCTGCCAGCGCCACTCTTCTTCTTCTTCGCCTTGTTGTTCTTCAGGTACTCGAGTGCGTCTTCTTCGCTAATGAAGATTGCGAGCCCCTTGCCCTTGCGCTTCAGATTCAGACAGTGCCAGTCACTCTTGAAGTGTGCGTGCTGTTCCTGCAGCGCGTCAAAGGCAGCGATCTCACACGTGCCGCAGCGCAGCCCGATGAGCTTCTGCGTGCCGTCGTGGATTGTCTGGACTGCAAGTCGCGCGACGGCGGCAGCGGCCGCGTCGGCCACCGCGAGTTGTGTGACGGGCGCCGCACGTGTGAACTGGCGGTGCTCCCCCGCGACTGCGCGCACGCTCCACTGCGCCACGCGCGCATCTGTGAGGTCGCTGAGCGCGATGCGGCCGTACGCGCGTTCAGTGGCGCTGGCTGCTGTCGTGGTCGTCGGCTTCTTCCCCATTGCGTTTGCGTCGTTGTGCTGGCGAATCCGCGAATGATCAACATCTTGCTCGCCGCTCTTCGTTTGTGGTCCACACAGCAAACGAGAGACCAGCACTCACAAAAGAAGTGAGACCAGCACTCACAACTGTTGAGGTCATAACAATCTGCTTTACCGATAAACCTGCCAAAATAGATATCGCTCGCAGACAAGCTTCGCTTCAGACTCAAGCATCAGCGAACATGACGGAGCGCATCTACGAGCGCCTGAAGGACCTGACGGCGTTCCTGGAGCTGCAGCATGCGGTCGAGAGCATCGACGAGACGCTCGAGCACCTGCAGAGCGCGGTCACGAGCGCTATGGTGCAGTCGCACGCCGCCGCGCAGCAGTGCACGCTGCTACTCTTCCAGAGCGCGGATCCGCCCAGCCTCGTCGCCTTTTTGGACGCGAGCGCGCACATGGGCGACGACATGCGCAAGAAAGAAATTGGCCACGCGCGGGAGAAAGTACTCGAGATGCTCGCGATGTTCTTGGAACTGTACGGCACCAACGCGGCGCTCCTAAAGAAGCAGGTCGTCCCGCTCGTGACGAAATGTCAGTTGATGGCGCGCGTTGACCCGTCCAACAAAGTGCGCGCCGAAGCGTTTGCGGTACGTGGCGGCTTGTTATATGGGCTGCCCTAGCGCTCAAACATTTGCAGACGCTTGTCTTTTATGTGTACTCATACTTGAATGTGTTCTACGGCTCCATTCTGCCAGGTGGTGATCAATGCGCTGAAATACGGCGGAGGGCTCATTTCGAACGAGGACATCCAGCCAGATCTATACATCGACAAGCTGTTCTACGACCTCAAGTTCGCAAAACTTACGCAGACGACCAAGGTAAGCACACGCACACTCTTCTTTTTTGCTGCTTGTTGGCTGTTGCGTGCCATTAACCTGACAGTTGCGGCGCTCCAGGGTTTGATGATTGAAGTGATTGGGTACCTTGCAAAGCGGTTCCCAGACGACGTTGAGCCGTCGTACCCGCAGCTGATCGACTGGATGGAAGACGCACTCGACAAGCAGTTTAACACGAACACTCCCGAGATGATCGTCGTGAAAGGGCTGCTGTTCACGCTCGGTCGCCTCCTGGCTTTTGAGCTCGATCGATACCAGAAGTACCCAGACAAGCGTCAGAAAGTGTATTCGTACGTGGCGAGAAATGATACAATTGAAAAACTGCAAGCATGCCATTGAGACTCATTCTGCGTCTTTATCTGCATGTGTAGATACCTGAACACAGTGCTCGCGACGACGGTGGACGAGCAGCTCTCGCGATACCAAGTGACAAAGTCAGCGCTCCTGTTTCTCGCGGAAAACTGTGAGAAGTTTCGTGACGAAATCGGCTCGAACGGCTACTTGTGGTTTTCGTACATGAGGTTCTGCTGCACGAGCGAAAACAAGACTGTGAGTACTTTCGTCATCATTGTTTTGTGAAGCGTCTTCAAATTTGTATTGATGTTTTGTTCCTGGCAATCGCAGATCAAAGAGCATTCGTTTGCGAGCTCCGATGGCATCTTGAGCATCGTGTGCGAGTCGATGGCTGAAAACAAGAACGACGCCAACAAGAAAGCCTTCAATCGAGTAATCAAGGAGATCTTGCCGGTCCTGAACGATCCAGACGCACCCAGTGTGACCATGGGCTTTGCGATGCAGTGCCTCGGAAAGCTCGCAGGTTGTGTCCAAGTTTTTCTTGGCGACTCAGGATTCGTGAAGATCGACGAGAAGCTAACAAACTACGGCGAGAATTTGCTTGCACTGGACGAAAAGACGACAGCGATGAAGTGGTCGACTGTTTCCCAGTATCTCGAATGCATCGGATACTTTGTCGGACAGGTGCGCTTATAGCTAATGCGATGCGTTGAGACTGATTGCATTAGTTGTTGACCGATATGTTGCGTTTCTATCCCGTCACTGATGACAGAATGATTCGAGGCCGCTGAAGGATGGGTATGTGAACTTCATCGGTGATTTCCTGTGTCATGTCATGGCTGCGTACCCTCGGTGTGTGTGGAAGACGAAGCACTACATCTACCAATCAGTTTTGAGGATTTTTGAGGCGGTGTCGAGGCGCACGGTGTTCAAGCTCCTGGCGGATCGCTTTGTGTATCACACGTTGCTGCTGACAATCTCCAACATCACCGACTCAGACAAGGTACGCGATTTATTTTACTCGCAGAAAGAAACGCGGATCAAATTCTTACTACCTTCTCTTTTTGTGGCACGCTCTGGACGCAGATAACTCTGTACCATCCAGAAACTGGCGACATCGAGACAAGACTGCTGTACGATTACGAGGAGTTCTGGGTTGGGTTGCTTCGAGTCCCTAGTATGACTGTCTCAAACCGTCAGGAGTCGTCAGCGGTCCGATCAGGAAAGCCGAGATGGACACCAGCGCTAAGACAGGAGCTGCTCGACTCGTTGATCAAGTGCTTTCTTCGGGTTGTCAGCCACTTGGATCTCACTTACAACTACGATTTGGAAGTGTCGAGCAGCGCGAAAGACTTTGGCGGATACAAGGTGAGTGGAAAGTCGGTCAGTCTTCAGTCACCACTTGCTGAATTGTTACTTCAATTTTTTTGTGGTGCTCGTTTGTTGCAGCCTTGCGTCCCTCGAGATCACACGATCATGCTGAACCTGACCGAGTTCTTTAAGAGAATCGTGCCGAAACTGTCTCGTGAATCGATGGCGCCGTGGGTCAGTAACCATTCGTGCGCAGACATAAATCTCTTTTCCTACGTTTCCGATGTTGTATTGACGACACTGTTTCTCCCTCTCCACTCTTAGGTCTCAACGCTGATCCAGTTCACAGTCCAGCGATCTGAGCAGCTTCCACTGGTTTCGAGCTTCTATCATATCGGGACGGTTGTTGGCCGAATTGCTGACAAACTGGATTGCTTCAACGTTGCCGTAAACAGTCAACGTCAACAACTCCTCGCTGGCGGTGTCACCAGTCTTCGGGAGGAGTACTCTATTTTCGCTCGAAAGGTCTGTGGGCAACTGCGGTTCTACAAAGATGAGCTACTCGTGGCTTCTGCTGAGTTTGTTCTGTCGACACCGCTGTCACTGATCAGCGTGGATGCACTGGTTCCAGCATTGCTGTCAACGTTGGCGATTGGCAAGTCATATCTACCTGCAGCTGAAATTGGAGTCTCTGCGCTCGAGCGATGGCTAAACATTTGCCCAACTCAGCTGGAAGCCGCACTGCCAGCGATCATCCCATTGCTGTCGCCTTATTTGAGCCGATCTGATGAAGATACCGAGCAGCTACCATCGAGTGCAGTCACTGCTTTGAAGAACGCTGTGGTGACATCAGAGAAAGAGGGGATTACAGAATTTGGGAAGCTGCAGCGCCGCATTTTGGTGATTCTTGGAAACACCGGTGGAGTGGGCTCACTGCTGATCAGTAAACTGGGCAGTTCTTCGGGTGAAAGCGAATCGACGGCAGGTCGCTATGCCGTTCCTCAGTTTCAGCTAGCTGTGGAGTTGAGCGACACGTCGATTTCGTTGGCGCTGGACAAGATCATAGCTCAAGTCGGAGACGTGGCAGTGTACAGTACTGACCGTCGGATCAAGATTGGTGCGTGCGAGACATACCACGCGCTGATGTGCTTCCTATGCGGCAAAACGGCGACGCACCCGCACTCGAGCGACAGCAAGTCCGTGTTTCATCAGATATGGAAAAAGGCATTTCCTACCGTTCTCGTACTAGCGACCGATCCTGAGAAGGTGTGCCGATCGCTCTTTGAACCTCTGCTCTTCCAAGTGATTCGGTGGCTTTGCAGTTCGGGCGAGGTGTATCCTTTCGAATTCTCCATGATCCTCGACGAGTTGGTGATCGGATTATCGCAGGCTGGAAACAATGCTGTTCGAGAAATGTCCGGGAAGGCGCTCGCTGCGGTGCTCAGCTCGTCAATCGAGCACGAAGAGAAGGCAAATCGTGGTATTGCGAAGGCGGAGGTCATCTTTGAGCGGCTTTTTTCGCTCTGTCAGCATCCAAGCTCGATCCAGCGAATTGGCGCAGCAACAGCGATCAACCACGTCATGCGATCCCTGAACCAAGATAACAGTAACATCATCAGCGCATTTGCGCTTCGGTGCGTCAAGATTTTCCTCCTCTCACTCCGACTGTGTGACCGAGACGACCAGAGTGGGCGAGGCGGCATGGAGATCGCGAGAGGAGTCATCCAGCGAGCCATTTCTAAGCTGGAGAGAGCGATCTCGAGATTTCCTCATTTGTTTCTGAAGAAGAAGGCAGCAGCTGGTCAATCAGACTTGTCGTCAGATGCGTGCCTTGAAGACATGGTCGAATGGCTCTTCAGTCAATCGATGAAACGAGAGCGCGCGTTTCGCGAGATGTGTCAGAAGCTCTTCCTCTCGTTCGCCTCGTTGGTCAGCGGTGCAGGGTGCAAGAAGTGGATGCTCAACTACTCAGCGCAACGCGCGAACATCGTGGATATTCTCGCTCCAATGGACTCATTGGCTCGCATTTTGAACCCAGCCGAGGGACCTGCTGAAGCCATTGACTGGATGGAACAGTTTGCTGCATCTGCTGAAGCCTACTCGTGGTGTATCATGCTGTTGGGTAATGAGGCTGCTGCGATTCTTTCTATCCCGACTGATTCTTCAAGCAAGGGTGTATTAAAGCGGAAAAACATTCCAAGCGACGACGAGATCTCCAGTGACCAAGAACTGCACACATTCGCCTGGGCGATCGACAACTTTCTAAGCTTCGAGTATGCTGTGCAACGTGCGGAGCCCTCTGGAACGACGGACTACTTGCAGCACAAGATTATGCTTAAGGCGTATGGTGCAGCTCTGGTGTCACTGTGTCGTCTGGTTACTCCGGTATTCAGTTCCAAGTCTCAGTCGCTGTCTTGGCTTGTTAACACAGAAGCACGCGAGTTTCGAGAGGGATTCCTGCGGAGACTCGTCCGATTCATGGCCGAAAACGACGATTCGGAGTGGAATGCAGATTCCTCGTATGCGAAAGATGTGACAGCTTTTTGCTCCGTGGTGATGTCTGCGGGTGGCTCCTTTGCAGATGAGCTACGCAACACCGCGTTAGTATTCTTGGATCCGATGGTGCGATTACTTGACCAATCGCAAGATTCTACCGACAGCAAGCAAGCGTTATCTGCTGTAAAGTCGGCAAGCGCATTTTTGATTCAGGTGAGCGAATGCTGTCCATCGATGCTCTTTGGTTTGTGTGTTTTCTCGTTATTGTGGGAACTGACATGCTGTCGACTGAAATTGACTTTGCAGCTACTTGAGGCCAACATTCTGGAGCAGAAGCGCTCGGAAAAGTACCGCCAGATCTTTGCTGATTCAGCGTTCAAGACGCTCCACACCATTTTGGCTCCGGCACATCGCGACCGCGTCGCCCTGCTTGCGATCAAAGTACGTTCTGTAGTGTGCTCCTTCGAATGCCAAGTCTGTGATGTTCATTCGTTTGTGTTCATGTATTTTCTAGGCTGCCCTGCTGTGTGGTTGGAACATTGCTGCTGCACTCCAGCAACCAGAATCCAGAAAGCAGTTCGCGGCAATCTACAACGACATTGTGACGTGCCTGCCATTGGAAGGGATCTGGAAAGAAAGCTCCGACCATCTCATCGAGGAGGCACTAAAAGACTCTCAAGTGCTCACGCTGTTGTCAGATGTGCTGGGCGCAGTAGCAGGCTTGCAGATTTTCCGACCAGAGTCACCAGAGTGGGACAAGTTTACCGAGTTGCTGCTACCAAAAGCCAAGCGATTTGTGCAGAGTGTGCCGAGCGACTCTGATTTGCAGCACCAACGCTCAGCGTTGCAAGTTCTCCTGCACCTTGTCGAGATTTACAGTGGATGCTCGAAGGCATTGCAAGAGATTCTGCGCATCGGTCCTCTCCCAGACATTCGGGATGTGATCGTGAAGCTTCTTAACCGTCGGGACACGAGCTACTTGGTGAAGGCAGATACGTTAAACGTTCTCGCCCAGTTCAGCCGAAGCGTCAATGTTGCTGCTGTCGATGAAGGTGACAACACGCAGCTGCTTATCGACACGCTTGGGCGATTCATGGCAGAAGAGTTCCCGATTATCTCGACCGACGTCAAGTACGGCACGAAGGAGTACGACATGTACAGCTTGTTGTTCCGCCAGCTGCTCTTGATCATCGAAGAAAGCCGATGCGTCAAGTTCTTACAGCTCCTGTTTTCGAGTCTGCGTGAAGGACCAAAGCACTTGTTTGTGAGTGATTTATCGCGTAGCTTGGCGAGCTTTGCCGAGAAACTAGCAAACACCAGTGCCGTCACAAGTAGAGCGAATAAGACCCGAAGTGAAGCCTCGGATCTCTTGGAGCTTACTGAGCTTCTGCTCGACACATCGGTGGACGTCATCATTCGCAAGACTCTCCTCGAGAGCGTGTTCACTCCGCTGATGGAGCTACAAAATGCGGATGTCATGAAGATCTTCTTCTTGGCAGAGATTGAGTCTTCATCGTCCAAGGTGCTGATGATAAGCAAACTTTCGGCGCTCATCGCAAACTCAGCAGAGATCAGCTCACCAGGGAGCTTCTTCAGCGCAGCTGTGGCATTCGCGCTAGTGGAATTGCTGTTCCGTCTTGCCGATCCCGAGTTCATCCGAAATGAGATCAACGCTGCGTTCCTGGGCCACTCAAACGGAAAAGGTCGCGAGTTCACGATGCTGATCTGCAAATGTGCGAGCAAGGTGGTCACGAAAGCGTTCGGCGACGTCAACGACACGATCCGCTTTGCGTGCTGCGAGGCGTACAACTGTTTGCTGACCGCAGTCTCGAAAACCCAGAAGCAGGAGAAGCTTTTCGACCAAATTTTGTTTCAAGAAGCTCTATGGATCAACATCGTCGACATCTCTCAAGAGTACGATCTGCGCGCCGAAACGGGCCAGTTCGTGAAGATCCCGCTCTCGTCTCTCTCTACGTCGACGCTGAAAGCGCAGCAGCAGACGCAGGATGTGTCTTCGAGATCAAAGCACGGGAAGCTGAGTCGTGATGCATCGTCAGCTCTACAGTTCTTCACGGGAAGCAGTTTGAGCCAAACTGCGTCGCTTGAGTTGCTCACGACCCAGTCATTTGCAAAGCAGCACCTTGCGACCAGCGGACTGCTGTACCGGAACTTGGAGATCGAGCTCGACGACATCAACGACCACCCAAGCATGATCCCACTGCTGCGCGTGATGATGCTCATGAAGAGCGAGTTTGGTGCGAACTGGGACAGCAAGAGCATGCCGAGCTGGATGCAAAAGATCTTCGACGTCGTGGCGAATCCGCTCACCGAGCTCAATATTCGTCTATTTCTCGTGAAGATGGTGCTGAACGTGCCTGAGTTATTTACACTATATGCACCGGTGTGGCTTGAGAAGATCATCGGGACGGTGCTGGAGGTGACGAGCTCGGCCTCGTATGGAAAGGAAGTCGAGTTCAACTACTTGCTGCGCGACTGCTGCAACCTGATTCTGGGAGAATGGAAAGACGTGTCATCATCATCGCTAAAGGCAGGAACAATGTCACGTTTCCTGGCGACGCTGATCGAGCTCTCGCCACACTCTGTAGTCATGATTATGCAGGACAATATCTCGCTGGTTACGCAACTCATCTTCCTGTGGAAAGATTCGGTGACGATTGATGTGTCGACGATCGAAAGGTTCCTGTTCAGCAACGCGACGGATTCTCATCTTGAAGCCGCGGAGCGTGTGACTGCGCTGCAGATTTTGAGCGCGATGCTGGAGGCCGGTGCGCTTGATGAGATCCAGGCGGAGACCCCATCAGTCTTTGGGAGGAGCATCGCCGATGGGATTCTACTGGCACTCCAGCACAAGCGTGTCACGATCTACACTGTGGCAGCCGAAGTGGGCGGTCTCTGTCTGCACCATTTCCAGTCGAAGTCAAATTCTTTTGCGCGAGCGCTCGCTGAGGAAATCATGAAAGCGTACAACAGCGAGGACTTTGGACGCTTCTTCGCACTGCTGCGCAATGTATCGCTCCATCAGCCGAAGTTCATTGATCCGATGACGCTTCAACGGCTGTGCTCCGTTTTGCCCAAGGTGATCTCCATAGACGCATGGTCTCGTCTCGCAAGCGAGTCGCTGGAGAACGCATCGAAGAACGGAGAGGTGGCGAAGCTTGTGTTTCCAAGCATTCAGCCCGTTTTGAATCGATTCATCAACCATCGCGACGCTGGGGTTCAGTACGCCACGTTGCGCGTGATGGACAGCGTTTCGGATGCTCTAGAGAAATCGGAGCTTGAGCTGCTTATCAAGAGCAGCTCAGATGGCGGCATCGGGCTCTTGAATCACTTTGCATCCCACGCAGATGCTGCCTGCCGGAAGCTCATGTACTCCATGGCGATGAGGTTCTTCCGAAATGCGGTGCACAGCTCAAGCCTGAAGGACTACTTGCGACGAATCTTGCTTGGAGGGCTGTCCGACAGCGATCCAGCCGTTCGCGAAGAGCTCTTCGCGTTCTGGAACGAGTCAGACCTGATCCCATCATCTTCCAGTCAGCGCCTCGTCGAGCTTTTCGGCTCTCTTCACTCTCCTGAGCTGTCAGACAAGTGGGTATTCTATGCGACGAACTTGCTGGTTTTGATGACAAAAAGCACCGCGCACTACGACGCACCATTGTTCTCAAACCCACTGACCAAGTCCGAGTTCCACGACACGGAGATTGACGTGGCCTGGGAGGGAAAGACTCGGACAATGGCGCCGATGTTCTCGGTGGAGAGCGACACATTCGCCGCAAAGATGTCGAGTCTGAACGACACAGGCAGTCTTTCGCATAATTTTCTAGCGACAGCGACCCAGAATCCGCTCACTGAAGGCAGCATCCACCAGTCTCGGCTCATCTCGACGACCCTAGGTGAGTTCATCGGATTGACCATCTTATGATTCGTGGCCCTTGAACTAATCCCTGATATGTCTGTTCACTGTATTATGCTAGGCTCGCAAGTTGGCTTCTCGCAATTTTCGCAGTCGATGGGTGGCTCTGATCATCTCGGGGGAAAGAAGCAACCCCGACGCTTTGTGAAACAGAAAAGATCGTACAACACACCGACCAACAGCCGAACGAAGTCGGACAAGAACTTCTTCCAACAGCAATACGCACTTCTGAGAAAGCATCAACAAGCCGTCGCCAATCGCCAGCGGACGTCTCGAAAGCAGCAGGTGTCTATTAAGAGGAAGTACAGAATGGGGGAGTTCCCAGACATCCAGATCAAGCTTCGCGACATCATCGAACCAATCATGTTGCTCTGCGAGAACCACGCACCGACGTCCAACTTGGTGTTTGCCGGCTTGTTCTCGTCGATTGTGCTCAGCGCTGGCTTCGAGAAGGCTGGTTTAGCGGAGTCGCTCACTGAGCGGATGCAACTGGCGCTGTTGCACTCGAAATTGTCGCCGAGCTTCATCGGATGCGTACATCTGGCGTACTTCACGACGATCGCTGCGAATCCGGGCTTCATCGAGCATCTTGCACTCCCAGCGAGTTACATCGGCGGATCAGCGCTCGCAAGCGGGAACTACCATTCGGGCGAGCTGATTATGGAGGAGCTGCTCAACTTCTATTTGCACACAACCTCGCAAGAATCAAAGCAACGGCTTGCACCAGATGTGTTCGAGACTGTGACGGAGTACCGAGATCAACTCTACAAGGTGTTGGCGACAGTTCAGAAGAGCAACTTGCTGATTGCGCTTGCATCGAGCTCCTGCACCGTCGACGAGTCGAAGATCGCTCTCCAGGCACGCATCTCCGGCGACCTCCCGTTAGCGATCGCTTCCTACAAGAAAGCAGAGAGCGTACTTGATGCGATGAATGATACCCTTGACGAGGGCAAGCTGCTTTCTAGTCACTTTGAAGCGCAGCGATGCTACTGGGAGAGAATGGGGTGCCTGGAAAGACTCAACCAGTGGGACAAGCTGGAGCTCGCTTTGATTCCGAATGAAGACAACGGAGATCTGAGTTTCATCTGGAAGCAGGATCCGCCGTACCTCGAACAGGGACTTGGCCACTGCGCTCGCGCGTACTTGGGAGCAGTCGAGAAAAGTCGTGGTGATCATGACCTTGAGGATGAGAGGAAGGAGAAAATCCGAGCCCTCGTCGACGCTGCGACTCCTGAACAGCACGTGTGGGATCTGCTGACGTCCAATTACTGCATTGAGCTGTGCTTGATGTACTTGGAGCTCGACGAAGTGAGCAGAGTGCGCGTACTTGTGGAGAACTTCTACTCCAAGTTTCTGACCAAGTGGCAGAGCACCAGTGCAGTCGCGACGCTGCCACGACTCGAGCTCATGCAGTCACTTTCTTCGATTGTACAGATTGACGAACTGCTGGTTTTGACTCAGACGTCACGCGAGTTGACGCAAAAAGAGTGTCTGGAGCGCGAGTATGTGGCGTTCAGCAAGAAGTGGACGAGTGCATATCCGTCTGACGGCTACGAGTCGCTGAACAACTGGTCGCGATACTACATGGTGCAGAACATTGTCGGCGATTTTGTGTACACGCACGGCACAGAGGAAGGCATCTTGTCGGACGTGTCCAAGCACGCGCTTCTGGTCGACGATGCGCAGGTGATGCTGAGATATGCAAAGGCAGCAGTGTCGAACGACTTTCTCGCGCTTGCGTCAAGATACCTGAAGGAGTTCCGCGAGGTGTGCAACAAGAAGAAGCTGCCGAAGGTGAGCGCGCTGATGATCGATGTGTTCGTGTCCCACGTGCTCAAACTGGCAGAGCGTCAGACTCAGAAGACGCAGAACGCGACATCCAGCTCAGAGGAGCAATCCGCAGAGCTCTCGGCGGAGTCGGTCATGGCAATCTCGCGCTACTACCAGGCCGCAGCGCGCATGTTTGATAACGATGACATTCTCACGGTCATGGAGAGCTCGGATATCCGTGAGCGCGTCGCGATCGGTGGGCTTGAGGCGCGCACGTTTGGAAAAGCTGCGCAGTTCTATCTGTCGACGAGCCACGATCAGTCAACCGCCGAGGAGTACTTCACTCGATCCATCGACGTCTTCAAGCGATCTTGCAAGACTGTGGCTTTGCATTCCTCCTCAGATGCAGTCGCTCAAATCGACCAGCCAACGCTAGTGGTATTCAAATCGTGTCGACTGTCGTTCGTGGAGTTCCTCGTTGAGCTGCTGTTCAAGGATGGGAAAGGCAATTGGAAAGCGTTTGTCGGACGAGAAGCATTGACGAGGCTGTTGGTGGAAAACGTGCTGGAGGGCATGGCGATGGGCGATCAGGAGTGCAGTAACTACCTACCGCAACTGTGTGAGGCGATCGCGTCATATCCTGCTGTTGTGACGTTCTTCGAGACTGAGCTCCTCCAGAAAGTGCCGATGTGGACCTGCTTGCGCTGGGCCGCGCAGCTCATGGCGCTTCTCAATGGCCCGATCAGCTCTACTATCGTCCGGATCCTTGAGAAGGTAAGCTCGTTTCTCGTTATCATCCTTCGGGCTTCAGACGCTTTCAGTATTTTGAACGTTTCTTCTGTGCGTGTAGATGGCGAGCGAGTACCCAGCTGCTCTGTTCTACGACTTTAAGGTCACGTGCGCTGGCAATTTGACGAACTTCAAGGCTGACCTGACCCGACTCGCTGCTCTGATTGCGAACCCAGTGATGGAGAAATTCGTGGATGCCGTGAGATTGTACGTCGAGCTCGCTTTGACTTGTCTGTTGTTAAGGTAAACTGAGCTGCTGGTGATGACTTGCTGTTCATTAGGATTCACCATCCAGAGTTGCGGTTGAAAGAAGGGCTGCGTGAGATCGCGAGATACCTGGACGAGTCAAAGCAGTCAGCAGCGAATGAGTTTGCTCAAAACCTCTGGAACGACTGCTTTTCAGTGGAGAAAACACGTTTGGGCAGTCAGATCGGCAGGTACAATCGAGAATGGGCCACAAAAAACAAGCCGCACATGGAGAAGATCCTGGGCAAGAACGGGAAAACCCTCACACCAAAGTCCGTGGCGGCCGCGAGAGAGTGGATCGCAAACAACTTCTCGGTTGTACCCGGGAAGCATGGCATAACCAAGGACATGAAGTCGCGCCTCGTGGATTTCGCCGAGTGGCTCGACGAGTTCGACCACACCAAGTCTCGCCTTGAGCTTCCAGGACAATACGGAACACGTACGTTAAGTGTGATGGCCATGAAAAGTATGTTCACTTTTCCTACAGTCAACTAACATTTTGTGTGTGTGTGTGTGTGTGTGTGTGCTTTGGATGGCTACAGATTGGGGCAAACCGGATCCTGCTAGCCACGTCCAGATCCTGAGTTTCAGCTCGATGCTCGGCGTCCTTGCGTCCAAGCAGCTCCCAAAGCAGATCACGATGCACTGTAGCGACGAGAAGGACTACACGTTCCTAGTGAAAGGCGGCGAAGACTTGCGTCTCGATCAGCGCATCGAGCAGCTATTTGACATGATGAACCAGATTCTCCACGCGGATCCGCGGTGTCGAGACCGCGACTTGGTCACGAAGACCTACAAGGTGATCCCGATGACCCAGGAGATCGGCATCATCGAGTGGCTGCACGACACGTCCACACTGAAGAGTATGATTGAGAACCGCCTGCAGAAAGACGACCGATGTGTGGATCTCGTGAGCAACAAGCGACAGAAGCTGCAGCTGTTCAACACGACCGCGGCGAAGAGCTACGAGACGTTCCTGCTGAGGCAGCGAGGCACGAGTTTCTGCGCCAAGGTCATTGCGCCGCAAAGCATCGACGTCAAGACGAGTTTTGAAAGTGTCCAGTCGTTGATCCCAAGAGACTTGCTGCGCCGCCAACTGTTTGACATCAGTGCGAGCTTCGAGTCGTTCCTGTCGGTGCGTGACGAGTTCGCCAAGTCGCTCGCCGTTTTCAGCGCGTGCTCGTACATCTTGGGCATCGGCGATCGCCACCTGGACAATTTTCTGCTCGACTTGCGCACTGGCGCTGTGATCGGCATCGACTTTGGTGTGAGTTTTGGCGCCGGCGCGAGCGTGCTACCCGTTCCCGAGCTGATCCCGTTCCGGTACACTCGCCAGATGGAGTTTGTCTTCCAACCGTACGACGGCTCGAATCTGCTGGCGCAGGACATGCAGGCTGTCTTTGGCGCTTTACGCGACAAGAAACAGGTGATCGAGAGCGTCATGAACGTGTTCCTGCACGAGCCGCTGCTCGACTGGCAAAAGTCCACGATGACGCACCAAAAAGAGATCTTTGCCGCAAGCGCAAGTGATGACAACAAGGCAACGCTCGATGACGCTAGTGGATCATCGTCAATGGATGTGGACGAAGGACAAGAAACGCGGAAGCCAAAGGTCAATGCACGCGGGTCCATGAGCAGCGCTTCAGTTGAAGCCAAGACAACTGTGACCGCGTGGCTTCCGGACGTGAAGATCGCGATCACTAGACGCAAACTCGAGGGCTTTTCGCCGCGCATGCTGCTGAAAGAGGAGCTCGCACAGAACCCGCATCTAGGCGCCACGCTGAAAAAGTTCCACATGCTCGTGGATTCAGTGGGCAACCCGAGCAGCGATAGGCAGAGCGTGGCGCTCAGTCCGCTCGCGCAATCTGAGGAGCTCCTGGCGCTCGCGACGTCCCCCGATCTGTTGGGACGTACCTATCACGGGTGGATGCCGTGGCTGTAATCGATTTTCGAGAAGTGGTTGGCAGACAGGCAGGCGATGGCGTGAAGCTCTTCGCTTGCATGCAGCCGATGGATGTACGGAAGATAGTTGCTGCGTGTTCCATCGTCTCAACCAGACATCCGGCGTGTTGCCCCCTTCCCCCACACACACATCAGCTCAGGTTGCTGCAAACGAACACGCTCGCGCACGACAGATCACGGCAAAGCGCAGACAAGAAACCTGGCAAGCAAGTTGCGCTTTGTATCCGAGGACGCCGTATAGCGCAAGCCGAGCGAGCGCGTGGCATCTGAGGCTGCGAAGCTGTGAGACTGGACCACCAGCATTTTTTGCTGCGGGCGGATGGCTGGTGTCGTGACATCACGTGACGTTGCGGATCGAGCTGCGCAAGATACATGCGACTCTTTCATACTAAAATCAAGCTAACATTCTAAAAGCAGACAAGATTTGCAATCGAGTGGACGGATCCGCTCGCTGCGTCCACCATTTGTTGTCCCACTCTCTTTGTCATGCGCGAGGGGGAAAAAACGTGCAACACTTATACGCTGACTGGCCCGAGGCACGTGGCTCGAATCCAAAGGACGCGAGTCGGTCCGCCCATTGGATGGGTGCACGACCCGAAACTGTCAGAAAAATGTGACAAGAGACGATCCGTTCGCTCGACGGAGCTTTGTTTGGAACATGCGACAGGGCGCGCAATTCGGACGAAACACACAAGCACAAAACAAACAAGCGAGATCTTGCGTGACTTGCTTCTGCTAACAAAGCAAGCAAACGAGCTTGCTTACTTGCTTGCATACGGGTCTTCTTCCCAATCGATCTCTGGAACACAAGTGCGGGTGGGGCTTCCTTTCCACGTGTGTTCCAGGGATTGGCAAGCCACACGTTTGCACATCGTCTAGCTGGTTGGAGGGCTGGGCAAGTTGTTTGTTTTGTTGCACGCGGCATCCTTTTCACTTCGTCAGTCGGACGTGTGGCCTGATGAGTGGCTTGTAGAGCGTGGCGAGCCGCGCCGGGATTGGATCGCCGGCACGCGTCCTGGAAGGAGGATAAAAGGAAGTGAAGACCAGCTCGAAGTGACTGACTGGACCAACAAACTGATGAGCTTCAACCGTGTGGGAGAGCGTGCTGCAACGACCAGATGAGGAAATACTAGCGAGTGTCCATGGGCCGCATCGCCATGCGCGCCCGCAAGAAGAGGTTGGGCATGGCAACTCCAGATCTTGCTCGTGGGTCGTGGTGGGCACAGACAACCATTTCGCGATTTGGTCGTTGTTGGTCACAACAACAACAACAACAACAAGCACAAGCCCGTTTTCTGTCCCGTCCTCTATCCGCTCTCTCGCTCGCTCGTTCGCGTCCGCTCGCCCGTCCGTCCGCTGCCTCAAACCAAGGCGCTCTCTCCCTTTCTCGGCTCATTCGTGAAACAGCAATTTGGGGATCAGCCGACGGCTCACTCCCTGAAAAAAAGGCAACAGCGACCGCGGGTGCGCATCACGCGAGCAACACAGCTGCACGAGCCACGGCAGAGACAGCGATCCGCAACCAGCCACAACCGAAAGATCTTAGCGGGACGCAGCCAGTCAGTCTCGCTTCTGCCGTGAACAAGCAAGCAGTCGAGCCGTTTGCCGTCCGCAGCGCCAGACCCAATCAAGAACGCATTGGATATCCGCAGCCACATCCGCACGTCCGTCCGTGAAACCGCGCGCGTGACCACATCCCTCGCAGCCTCCTCCTGCTACAGCAGTACATCCGCATCCCCAGCACACACACACACACACACACAGCCATGGAAATGGTCGCGCCATCCAGCAAGAAGAAGACGCAGTTCGACAAAAGCGTGTCCGCCGGCGAGGCCACGCCGCTCTTCTCCCACGACAGCAGCAACACCAGCAGCAATGCGTATGTGGACCACGAGGCGCCGCACGTCATGCACCAGCGCACGCCGCTCAAGCAGGCGCCCGCGTGGCAGTTCTGGAGCACGCTCTCGACTACGCACCGCTTCTACTTGCTGCTGCTCATGAGCTGCATCCCGTTCGGCGGCCACTTTGTCAAGGTACGCAAACGCACAAACAGCACTACCATATGTCACAAGTCTCTGTAGGTTTCTTGATAGTAAGAGCGCTGACCGTATTGTATTTGGCATGTGATACCTTTGTACACGTACAGAACGGCATGTCGTCGCTTGAGCAGCTCATGCTGGACGACCCGACGTTCCCGATCACGAACACGATGTACGGCGCGCTCATCTCGGCCGTGTCCGTGCCCAACATGTTCCTGCCACTCTTCGGCGGGCGGCTGCTGGACAAGAGCGGCCACAAGTCCATCATCTTCTTCCTCGTCTGGATCTGCGTGGGGCAGGCGATTTTTGCAATTGGCATGGAGCTCAAGCTCTTCTGGCTCGCGCTCTTCGGCCGCGTCTTCTTCGGCGTGGGTGAGGGCTCCGTCGTCGTGGGGGCGCGCGTGTTCATCGCCTACTGGTTTCGCAACCGCGAGCTCACGTTCGCCATGGGCGTGGGTGTGGCCGTCACGAACGTGTCCAAGATGCTGGCCAAGGCTACAGTGGCGCCCGTGGCTCTCCATTTCGGCGGCTACGTGCAGGCGCTCTGGTACGGCGCCTTCATCTGCCTGGTGTCCGTGGTTGTGGGCGTGATCGTGTGTCGCTACACGACGCTGCTCAAGCTTGTGGTCAAGGAGCGTGTCGAGTCGGATGAGCCACTGGACCCGGAGCTTTACTGGCTTAAGGAGTACGCGGACCAGAAGCGCCGCAAGAAGATTGCGAAGGCCAGACTGCGCCATGTTGGCGAGACCAAGGAGGTCTCGTGCGAGAGCGTGCAGCAGTTCTCGCGCATGTTCTGGACCATCGCGATCCTGCACGTGATGTTCATTAACGTCTTCCACTTGTTCCAGAACGTGAGCAGCAGCTTTCTGTACCAGCGCTACGGCTACTCGATCGTGAAATCCGGCATCGTGAGCAGCATCTCGCACTCGTGCGTGGTCTTCGCACCCTTCATCGGGCTCTTCATCGACCAGTTCGGCGGCCGCATGTTTCTCATCATCGCGTCGTCGCTCCTCTCGATCCTTGCCTACGCGCTTATGATCTTCACGGAGACGGACCCGGTTGTGTCCATGGTGCTCATCTCCATTTGCCTATCGTTCACGCCCACGATCCTCATTGCGGCCGTGGCCAAGTCCGTGGGCCGCAAGAGCTTCGGCGCGGCCTTTGGGATCATCGAGATCACGGACGCTATTGGCGCATCCGTGGGCAACATCATCATCGGGTACCTGCGCGACAAGACGGGCAGCTACGACGCCGACATGCTGTTGCTGCTGGGCATGGCCGTGGTCACGTTCCTGCTGAGTGTTGTGCTCATCTTTGAGGACCGCAAGAGCGGCTGGGCGCTCAGCGCGCCGAGCACCAAGTCGCGCGCGCTCTCGATGGACGACGACGACCCGCCGCGCAGCAACTCGGAGCTCTTCCGCGCGCGGTATCGTGACGCCGGTGCGTCCTCGGAGAGCAGCCCCGAGCACCAGCAGCGGAAACCCATTGGCAGTCGGGACTTTGATGACGAGACCCAGGCACTCAACCAGAAGCCCACGAGCTACTCGGGCACGGACAACCGGGTCTAGAGGACGAATGGGTGGTGGTCCTGGTGAAGTATGCGGACGGGTGTACAGTGTATTTAGTGATCGAATCGTATCCAATAAAATGATGAATCCTTTGCGACAGCAGTGTGGTTCTGTGGTCGAGCGAAGGATGAGGAGATTAGCTGCTAGCTGGAGTGGGCCGCCAATCATGGGCCAATCCACGCCATGACGGCCCGTCATGGCCAGCACGAGCTTCTTGCGCATGGCGCCCGCGGACGAGTATGCCGGCAGGTGCAGCCGCGCACTATGGTTATCGCTGGATGAAGTCACGACGATTGGGTAGCACGTATCCGGGTGGTGATGGCTCTGCTGCTG
>JAADWP010000362.1:0-25897 GCA_023336215.1 Globisporangium iwayamae
CGCAACGGCGATGGTCGAGGTGAACGTGAGCTTCATGGTCGCTGAAGTGAGGAGAAGTAGGTTAGAGAGGTCAGTTGCGGTTGAGCTGCTGACTGGTTGGACTTGTGCGCTGTGAAGGAAATCGTTGAATGATGAGGCTGTTGGAGATTTGCCAGTGGTATGAGTTACTTGAATAAGCTACTGGAAAAATAAGAATGAAGAGTGTTCCTTGAAAGTAGATCTCAGGAAAGCAAGCAAGATCGAGTACTTTGCCACGATTTTTCTTCGAAATACCTCCATTCCTTTCGCTTTAGTATCATCTTGTCTTGTGCTACTACGAACTGCCGGTGTTCAGTACCATCCTTAGAAACACCTCCCAATCTCTTGCCCATCGCAAATTCTCGTGTACACCAATGCCCAATGCGAAAACTGCGAGGAGAAGCATTATCTCAACTTATTGTAGATATCCACCAAACACGCACCGCCAATCGTTTGGCATTCCACATCATGCCCACCTTGCATTGATATGATACTGCATGTGTCTTTTGATTTCCTTGCCCATGTCAAAGGAAATAGCCGATCAGAAACTGGGCTCTACTACGAGGAGCGAGCCATAGGGCCCAACCAAGTTGAGCGTCAATTTGATGCGCAGGGTCTTACATTCTCGTTTATCGACAGCTTTATAGCGCCAGGCTCGGTGTCATTTTCTTGTTGACACGCTCTCTGCTAACAGCAACACACGGTCCAATCAGACGACGCTAACGATCTTCCAGTCGATGTCATCCGGTGTCGTCACGAACGACTCGAAGCGCCATACAGCCGAGGACTCGCGCGCGATCGTCTGCTTCTGACCATCTGCGGTCTGCACGTCCAGATGCTCCTTGGTCTCGAAGAGCACGTCCAGACGCATGCGCTCAACCACAGTCTGGTGGTCGGCCGGCATGATCTCCTCGGGTTCCTCAGTAGTCTCAGTTTTAGACACTTTAGTGTCAGAATTAGCTTCACCCTCAACTGGTTCAGCCTGGGGTGGCGTGGCCACGAGCTGCTCGGCCTTGTAGTCAGCGAGCGTGAGGCGCTCCCAGTCCACGCCCACGAGGTAGACGCCGTTGATGTCGAGCTGCGTGAGGTCGAACGTGTTGCCTGACTTGCTCGTCTCGTTCATCGCAAAGAGAAAGGCGTCGTAGCACTCAGGTGAGAGCCCGCGCTTAAGGTGGTTCGCAGCCTTGGACTCAGAGATCGCGCCGCACGCAAAGTTGATGAACTCGCGCGAGTACATCGTGTGCATCGCCATGTCACACGCGAACTGCGCGCCGTTTAGGAAGTCGATGGCGTCGATCTCAGTCGACGGTGGCAACTGCAGCTTGGTGAAGAGAAAGAAATTGCTCATGCGGAAGCTCGATGGTGGGAACACGCCGCTCTGCTCGTACTTCTCGAAGCTCGCGACGCGCTCCGTGCAGCGCGTGTAGTACTGCGAGAGGCCCTCGAGGCCGTCAAAGATCGTCGGCTTGGAGGATGGCGAGGATGAGGAGGAGAACTGCATCGCGCGCGGCACCTGGCACATGAGCTATGCATTGCATACGCGAGACACACAAAAGTCAGTACATCATGTGCTATGGATAGAGAGAAATATAGACACCCGCAAGCAGCGATGCCGGAGTGGTCATCCAAACGCGCTGATAGCAAAGGGAGGAGGACGCACCTGCTCGCGGAGGCCATGGCTGCGGCCAGAAGTTGCAGACGCAGCTGCGCGAGAAGCACGCGTGCTGATAGCCAACGCGGCAGGTGCTGTGGATGCAGACGCGCGCGCGAACGCCGCCGTCGCTCTGCGCAGCATCAGCATTTTCGCTTCTGTTGGTTGTGTGATGGACGTCATGAAGGGAGCAGACGTGCGACGCTCGTTTTTGACGAAAAACACATT
Organism: Globisporangium iwayamae; assembly: GCA_023336215.1. Lineage (NCBI taxonomy): Eukaryota > Oomycota > Peronosporomycetes > Pythiales > Pythiaceae > Globisporangium > Globisporangium iwayamae. The sequence goes on from JAADWP010000362.1 coordinate 1,898, forward strand.
GTTGACACGCTGCTAGGAACAGACTCACTTTCAACGACATCCGGACGGTTTAACGGCATTGAGCTTTTTCTTCTCGAGCATACAAAGAGAAAGATTACATTCGAATAGACCGATCCGACTGCGTCTCAGTGTCGTAGAGCCTGTTAAACGAGCGCACCGTGAATTGGATCGTGATGTCATTGGTGAGGGAATCTGCGAGCCTCTGGAAGTTTGTGAAGTTACGGCACTCCTTGCGCAGCACGGCGCGCTCCATGAACATCATCTTGTGGCCCGTGCAGATCTTGTTGGCCTCGAGAAAGCCGTCGATGACCGCGTCGCAGGCCTTGACACACATCGCGAGTGACCTTGACGAGAAATCTGCGAGTTGCTCGGTCACCTTGTCGTGCGAGTTCTTCTGCTCAGATTCGAATTCTTTCAACGAGTACGTCTTATTTGGTTGGAAGTAGATCAGTTCCAAGTTCTCGACCTCCAAACAGAGACCTCGGAGGCCCCGCAGAGTGGATTGGAGACTTGGCGTGAGTAAAAAGAGCTCTCCAAACTGGAATTGCAGACGATGTATCGGTGCGGCGCTATCGACCGGTGCGAATGGGAGTTTCTCACAGTCAAGTGCCAAGAGCGCCTTCGCTTGCGACTCGAACTCGTACTTGTAGTAGAAACTGCCTGGGAACTCGATCGTCATCTGGGCAGCAATAGGCCCCTTCGCGGTGATCGTATCCATGATGTACGATTCCAGTTGTTCAAATGTACTGTTGTACTCGTTCAACGCCGTCAACTGATTGCTGTTGAGTACCAGGAGCCGGTGGTAATCGCACATCACGTGGTCAATCACATACAGACTCCCTCTTAGTGTCATCACAATACTCGGGTGGCGCGTTTTCCTTGGTGATGAGCTTGTTCGGAATGGTTCGTCGATGCTGTTGGGCATGATGGCAGCAAACGCGCGCGTCCATAACGCAAGATTCGCCCTTGAACGCACGCGAGGACCCCCAGACACCGATGGGTTTGCGCTCCGCGTGGTAGTCACAGTTGCGATATTTGTCAGCGCGTGGATGAGCTCAATCCACTTGCCCGAAGTCAGCGTGCCGCACACTGTGGGCTTTGTCCCGTTCTGTAGCTTCTCTTTTTGCCCACTGGGTCGCGATCGTGAGCGCGATGTCTTCGTTCGCTCATTCCTGTTGTTGTGTCGCTGTTTGCTTCGAGTGCTGATTGGTTGGCATTTGGTGGTGACGGGCTTTGGCCCTGAGCGCTTCCAATCAAATGCAACACACTGGTTTAGGTAAAGTTAGAGACAATGGCCATCATGCAAAGAATGGACGTTGACACAAAAGGTTTCGACAGGATCTGATAGTCATACACGATGCTGCTGTAAGGTTGCAGGGGCAAATTACCGTAACGTTAGTAGCACGCACAAACAGTAAATATACAACACGCGAACTTCGCCATGTGATTGCTCTTTACACTAATTACACGCGCTCCTTCTTCGCTCTCGGGCTTGCGGGCGGTGAGTCCGTGATATCGATGATCTCCACGGGCTGCAGCGTGCGCCTTCTCGCTCGCGTCACGATCGTCGTCTGTGGCGGCATCACGGCCTGGAGCTTTGTCTTAGGTACGTACGTCGATGGGTCCGGTCGCGCTTTTTCTTCTTTATTCAGTGCGGTGGGCACGTCCTCGTTCTTGACGTTGTTCGCTGGCTCATATTTCACCTGTGACCTTGTGGCTTTAGCTGGAGCCTTGGCTTTTGCAGAAGCCTTTGTTGCTGATGTTGTTACCGACGACTTTTTCTTCTTCGCACTCGATCCCCCGGATACACCAGCAGACAAGATGTCGTCCAAGCCCCCACCTAAAAGCTGGGAGAGTCCCTGGGCGATCTCATCGTGCGCCGCAAGCCACGGATCCGCATCGTAATGTGGTGTTGAGGTTGGAGCTGAGACTGCTGGTGCCGTTGTTGTCGCAGGCGCTGAAACTGTAGCAGTCTTTCTCGTCTTTACCGCTGTTGGTCTCGCCGCAAAGGTTGAGGCTGTAGCATTTTTACTCGCATTCGCCATCGTTTGCTTGTTGGCCGCCACCTCCTTCGCAATCGACTTGGACGCCACGGTCGCCGCTTTCCGCTTCTTGGGCTTTGGAGAAGCGTCATCGTCAGCAACTGCGAATGCCAAGCTCGCTTCGTCTGCCTTTGCTGCCGCTCTCAGCGTCTCCATAGTCACTCTCGTCCTCTTTGGCCCCCTCGCTGCGACCTCGTACGTCAAACCAGTTTGAGGACTCGGCTCGTGCGCCAAGTTGATCATATCCGAAGCCGATCGCGGTGTTGTCGTGGTCCTCATCGCCGCGTTCGCCGCGGCAGCCAGAGTCATCGAGTGTTGCTGCGCTTTCTTCTTCTGGCCCTTGAGTTCGGATTTTGACGGAGTCTTGCGCTTCTTCGTAGCTGGGCGAGGATCTCGTTCGTCATTCGGGATCGGCGGCGCCCTCACCCGGATACCTGACTTCTTGTCAAAGAGCGCTGGATGCCGCGCTCGAAGCTGCCTCTCGAGCACCTTGAGTTCCGCCTCTTCCTTCGCGAGCTGCTTCTCATACTCGACGCGCGTGGCGCCGCGCAGGTCGTTCGCCTCGCGCTTGCGCTGCAACGATCGCCGTGCAAGATGGTACGCGACCACCTGTCGCTCCGCACTAAGCACAGGGGTCTCCACCTGCAAGAACGGTTTCTTCTTCGTGGCACGGGTGGCGACTTGTTTACTGCGCGTATTCAGGCTTATGCTTGGAAGGACGGGTTCACCTGAGGGACCCGGCTTTGTATGCCCCAGACACGCCTTGCACCGGTACTTACCCTCCTTCTGCTGACTTTTGGAGAAACACCATTTCGGAATCATCTTGCGGCAGCAGACACACTCCAGGTTCTTCGTTGGATCCGCACGAATTTTCACCTTGAACATAGTTTTCCGACACTTCGCACACTTCTCCAGTGGCACTGCTGGCGTCGGAGCTGCTCCTGCTGATGACGAGGTTGAATTCTGCGTTGCCACAGCTGAAGGTTGCTGTGCTGTAGGAGACGACGGTATCCTTGGCGGTGGTGAGACTGGTGTGAATCGAGGGACAGCAGGTGCCGTCACCGCCGTAGCAGCGGATAACGGGACACTACTAAACGGAGTCTGCGATGGCCTCAGCATGTTGCTTCTCGCAATGTGCGTCGCAAAGCATGCCTCGCATCGCCGGTTGTAGCTCTTGTCCTGGCCATCCTGGGTTGGGAACTGCGCTGTGGGGTAGGTGCTGCCACAGCATCGACAGTCGAGCCCGCTCTTGACCATTGGGATACTCAACAAAGCTCTGCAGACTCCGCACGTAGCCATTGACACCTGGTTACTGCTGCTGCCATTGTTGTTGCTGATACTAGTTGGGAGTGGCGTGATCGAGTAGGACGGCGGCGTGGTCGTGTACGTACCACTGACTGGCGCTCGTGCTGTCGTCGTGGCTACGGTGGTCACCGCCTCGCTCGCTGGCAGGTTCTGGTACTGGGTCCAAAGAACTCGCGGCGCCGCGTACTGCACTGGTGGAGGCGGGCGATAGCCGTACACATGCGGCATCGCTGGTACTGAGGTCACCGCTGGGTGAGGAGCTGTGGGTACATGCTCAAACCGCGGTGGTCCATACGAGCAACTCACGTTGCTTAATGGAGCAGCAGTAGCTGAGTAAAATCCATACGAACAGCTCATATTGTGCGGCTGTGAATAGCTCACATTGAGTGGTTGAGAAGCTGCAGCAGGCGGGTTGTAATAAACAGCGGTGGCTGAGGCATGGGACGGTGGAAGCGGTGCCCGAATCACAGTATCGCCAGGCTGTGTGTACGACGCATCATTTGCATGCGAAGAGCTCTGCGTCTTCACTGCCACTGCAGGCGTAGAATGCCCCTGGGTCGCACTGGACATCGGCAATTGCGCAGGATGAAATGTGGTCGTCGCACGCGGCAGCGACTCATTCTTGACTGTCGCCATCGCTGGCTCAGCACGCGGCGCAGTAGGAGCAGAACCACCACCACCGCCACTACTTGTAGCGGTAGCAAGCGACCTCGCGTAGATCGACGGCACTGCTGCACTGCCCTGTGACGGTGAAGCCATCTTTATAGGAGCGTCGTCGTAGTGCGCGTCATGATGTGTGGTCACCGTCGCTGCGACCTGCGGCTCGGGCTTCATCACTGCGGCTGCTACTGGTGAGGGACATGAGGGCGCAGAGCTCTGCGTACTGACGCCACCCAATGGGTCGACACCGCCGACGTACTGCTCTTCTCCCTCTTCCTCGTCGTCAAAGTACTCGCTCTCGGTCGTGCTGTCGGGCATCACTACCGGTCCAACAACGTTTTGTTGGTGCTGCCTTTTGAGTTGAGTCCACACAAAGCGACGTCTGCATTTACTAGAGAAACGTCAACGCCGAGATGTTGTTGGTCGTTTTTGTTATCGACACGTCAATAGCAGCATTAAAAAGGATTTACAAAACAAAGTATTTTATTTTGGCGGACTCAAACTACAGTACCCGAGTCTGCCAGCCGCACAGCCCACAAGCGACCTCGAGAAACCAAGAGTTATCCACCCGCTGCGGGCGGCTTCAAAACCAATAGCTGCCTCGCTGGTGCCAGCTGCGCCGCATTTCCATGACGAACTTCGTTGAGCTTCCACGAGCAGTCCAGAATCGAATCGCTATATACCGCGTCCAACTACCTATTCCCGACAAGCCGTGACTAACCATCGACTCATCACCAACCATTGCTGCCAGTCAGCTCCCCAGTCAACTGTCTCGAATGGCGGCACCAACAGAGGAGAGTGATGAAGAAGAAAGCAGTGGTGGCAGCGCTCCAGGGCAACTTTGTACGACCGCACGCGAGCGCAAGTTCCACTAGAGACACCCGAGGCAACGCAATCCTTTCAGCACCAGTAAGTCAAGGGAATGCATGGCCAGGACGGAGAGTCAGACCCTCACAGGCTCATCTCAATGTGGCTCCTTCTCGGACAGCCATCATAGACGACCAACCCTCAGTCCGTGAAACCTTCAGTACGCTCGGAGTGCCCATGCTGCTCATCGTGCTGGACTGCATCTTCTGGACTAGCTGGCGCATCCTGCTCACGGCGGTGCCGGCGGGGACAGCGAACTTCCTGAAGGACACAAAAAAATTCAACGAAGGCAACTTCTGGCCCATCATTGACGCCGAGTTTTGGATCAAGGAAACCAAGATTCGCGCCAGGAAGATGCAGATTTAAAGAGGTGTTGGGCTAAAGCGTGTTTCGTCCAGGGAGGTCTGGCAGGGCTGTGTCGAGGTAGCGAGTACCTAGGCACCTCAGCTGTGCGTTCGCGCGAATACCAGTGTCAACATACTACTTTGAAGTGTGTTGCAGTTCGAGTTCTTCTTCAACTTGCTTAGCCGAAGTGCAGTTGCGTTTCACTGGACTTCTGTCAGTCAGTCACCTCGATAGAGTCCTCTCGTTCTCGTCCTTGGGAGCTAAAAACAGCCTACACTTGCGTACTTTCGCAGTTGGCTGTGCCTAACAATACCACGCTACTTTCGGCCATCCCAGTTCGCATTCGTGGCTCTCTTGCGACTTCACGACTCACGCCAATTCGACACAAGGATGGCAAAGGTACACGATGCGCCACCTACGTCTGAGAAACAACAACGACGGAAGTCAGAGAATACGCGTCCGCCCACCAAAGACTCACTGAGCAGCAGCAACGCGATCCTCCCACTCTCGCCCGCGCCTGCCGAGGCAAAGCGCCCACCGCTGTGTGTCATCGGAGAATTGAAGTTGGGCAGAAACGAGCATCTCTCGTTCTTCGAAGCCTTCGGCGTACTCGGCTTGCCTATGCTCTTCATCGTACTCGTGTGCATCGTGTGGACCATGTGGCTCATCCTGCTCACATTGGTCCCAACCTGGACGGCGAACCATCTAATGGACACAAAGGAGTTCGACAACGGCAACTTCTGGTTCATCGTCGAGACAAAGCCCTGGATGACGGCGCTCAGTGGCTGCGGACTAGTGCTCGTGGCCCTAGGCTACCTCTACGTGCTTCTCAAGATGGTGCTCTGGCGCAACCACCAGGTTTCGAATTGGTCCAAGCGCATTACGAAGCGCTTGAAGTGGTGGGGCACTCTACGAGAACTTGCAAAGCTACCACAGAGCAAGAGGCGACAGAAACTCACTGCACTTTGGGGCGATCTCACAAGTTTCCACGGCAAGAAGCGCAAGTTCTGGGTACGTTGGCGTGTGGGCACGGGGAGACATCCATCCTTGATTCTAATGTGTAGCCTATTTGAACTTGTGATCGTTAGAATCTCTGGCTTAAAGTCATCGACCTGACGCTGCAAACGATCGCACTACTGCAGATGCTCGAGACCGGGTTTCCCAAGACCATGGCGTACTGTTACGCTGTGCTCTTGGTCGCAAACGCGCTCTCGTGTGTCGTCATGATCCTTCGTGGTCCAAAGCACTCAGCGTTCACTGAAGTGCTCGTCGACTCCATGTACGTACGGTACCAGAAACAGAGTCCTTGGCTAGAAAGCTCAGCTCTTGTGTGCTGCTCTTGTGATGTTATACTGTTTAATCCAACAGATTCGACCTGCTCTTCGCGGTCGTGACACCCATTGCCGTACTCACGTACTGCTACAGCAATTTTGACTTTGACCGCCAGGTGCTGCAGATCAACAACACGGTGATGCCCGCGGGGAGCTTTGAGCGCCAGTCGAGGCTCATGACGAACCCGTCCGAGATCTTTCTCTTCCGAACGAGCTTCGATTCGTTGAGGATCCTGTCGATCACAGATTTTTTATTAAGAATCGGGATGAATCTGTCGTTCTGCAACCGCTTCAAGCGCGTGGCCGAAGTACAAATCGGGCGAAAGCGGCGCATGATGTTCAATCGAAATCAGCGGTCGTTTTCGCTACTGCTTGAGGGTGAGAAGCTCGTACCGAGACCCGCTGCAGTGCCGTTTGTGCTCTTCGCGGTTCTCGTGCTATTCTCAACCCACAAATCTATCGAGACCTCGGCTGCAGTGTGTGCACAGTACCCTCAGTGTGTCGTGTACGCTCGACGGTGGAACTCTGGTCACATATGTCCGTGCCTGACACTCATCGACACGGACAAGGAGCCGAAGACCTTTGGTGAGTGGATGAATCCAGTCGACGACACGGAAGTTGTGCGAGAATTGGCAGAATCTGGTGATCTCCGAGTACTGCAGCTGATCAACCGAAGACTCGAGGTACTGCCTGATGAGCTGAGGCACTGCGTCTACCTCAAACACATGTAAGGGCTCACGAGGCAGTACTGGTAATATCTCAGCAGCCTTGTTGGTAGCTCACTCTTGGATACTTCATCCTTGGACAGGACACTCATGTACACGCAGACGAAGTCGCTACCACCGTGGATGAAGACTTTCAAGGAACTTGAATACCTGTGAGTTGCACAGTTAGTACTCGAAGCCCCGATCTTGTGGTTCAATGCATTGGATTTAGGCTAACCACTTCTTTGTGTCTCCTGATCTACCTCTTGCCAGGCACATTGAAGGCAAGAGCGGCTTTACCAACCTCCTGAGTCTCCCCGAAGATCTCTTTGAAGACATGCACGAGCTGGAGCTACTTCACCTTGGCGTGCACACTGAACTTGCGAAACTTCCGTCGTTCGAGGGGCTCTCGAGTCTCAAGGAGGTGATGCTCGCATACATGTTCTCCGTCACTTCGATCCCGCCGTTCACCGAGTTCAAGAAGCTCGAGCGCATGGAGCTCGTGTATTTACCCGCGTTGCCCACGTTGCCGGACATGGCGTCAATGACGAATCTGCACAAGTTCTCGTTCTTCAGGCCCATGCAGATCTGCTGCAACGGTTTTCTGGGGTCATGCGACCTCACACATCCGTACTGTACACAAAACCCAGCGGCAAGCATCCCGCAGGTCGCCTGTCTCCAAAGTACGGAAGACCATGCGACGCCAAAGACACTGGAAATCGTCAATAAGTACGCGGCCTCAGTCTGTCAGAGCGTCTCAGACGTAATCCCCGAGGTACCCTCAAGATCACTCAGCGACATGTGCGAAGGTACGCCCTTTCGCCAGTGCCAGCTGTCCGCAGTGGAGACGAATGGCTCGACCACAATGCGCACGGGTATCTGCTGGAACACACGCATGCAGGTGCTCGCGTGCACGTTGGACCCGTACAAGATCCTAGTTCGGAAGCAGCAGATCCTGCACCGAGCTGGTGAGACCTGCAATCCGGCTGTCGAAGCCTGGCTCGGGTGCTCTGCATGACTCGAACGCCTCAGTCTCCGCGGTCATCGTTTGCATCCGAGCTAGACTTCCACCACAGAGTCACACGGGATGTCGACTCGCTAGCGGATCTGCTCTCTGCGAATGAGGATTTTGCACGAGTCGGGACTGCACGCGAGCATTTGCATGCGTGAGTTGACGCACATCCTAACTGCAGCCACCATCGAGCCACTCGACACCATCGCCTGTAGCGAACACTGTTGGAAGAGAACTCCAGCGCACATGTCGATGTTAGCCTTCGTCAGCTCTTCGCAGACTTGGACGACCTCTGTCGGTGTCAAATGTGGTCCAAAAGTCGAAGCCTGGCTCGGTTGCACTTGGTAAAATCGCAGTTTTCGAGTGCAGTGAACAGCGTCAGTGAAGCTGGCACACCAAGTCGCGAGTCTTTATAGTTTCTCAGCTCCGGAGGTACAAGAAGGCATTTAGTTCCCAGTGCTCAGGCCTCATGCAACAGTATGCATAAATCCCCATCGTAGTCGCAATATTCACTAGCCCTGCCGCCAAGAAACCGGACTTTGTGAACTAACCTTTGTGGTCGATCTATCCAAGTTTCGGGCTCTGAGAACACAATTGTGTACTCCAGTTTTTTTGACGATGTCCCGAAACGCTGGATTTTGTTTGGCTGAATAGGTGCTTTGGGGTAGCATGCATCCATTTCGACACCCGAAACCCACAATGTCGAGTCTCACGCAGGACAAGCAGAACTTGTTGTCCAGAGGCGTGCCAGAGTATCGGGAAGGAATACACCAGCGACCTGCGGCCTGGGGCCTCACGAAGAGAAAGAGGAGCAGAATCCAGGAGGAGAGAAAGCTTTATCTCTTCCTGTGCTATCGGTTTTTATAAATTATGCTGAAGCTTGCTATCAATGCCCTTCATTTGCTGCTGCTGCCTGTGACGTACGTTGGTCTTTCGAAAGTGAACCCACTTCCGTCTGCTGGTTTTGCGACATGCGACTGGCGCAATTGTACGTGACGCGCTTGGCTGCCCGCCACACCGGTGTTGACCACTAATGAGTGGCTCACCTCCTGTTGGTAGTGACTGCGAACAAATGTGTGGTGGTCGTGCGGTCCCATACTTTCCATGATCGGTCGCTTCGCCACAGACTTCATGGCCCCACCCACGATCGATGGCGTGTGATGGCTTCATTGCCTGGAGGACCATTTCCAAGGAGTATGATGTTGTTTCCCCCTCTATAACAGCTGACACATTCATTTAGTTAAACAATAGTTATCGATAACCCTTTCATCCACTGCAACCCATTTAGAAGGGAGTAGCTGAAGCATCCCACCCGACGAACGAGGCGCGAACCTTCAGCGAAATCAGGCCTTCAACTGGCTCACAAACTCTCACAAACCAACAAGCGATCTTTCCCGTCGGCAGCAAATAGATGGATCGCAATTCTCACTTTCACTCTCACTCGCGTGGTCAGTATCGATGGAGAGCGATCACAGGCTCCGACCGTACTGACCTCAGTCAACACGCCCAACGACATGCTTACACGGGAGAAGTGCACGAGAGAGAGCGCGTCGAAGGGTGGAACGATTTTGCACTGTGGGACATCCTATGAATGTAAATTACAGCTCAAGCAACATCTTGTAATTTATACAGCGTTGCTCTATCTATATATATTACAATATTCACAGCACTTGACTTATTTCGGGGAAAGCGACATTGATAAAGTTGTCTTCGCGCAGCATGAAAATGTAAAATAATCAGTAAATTCGACTGCTATGTAACATGTGGTCCACCCCACGTCATGTCACAGATCGCACGACGGTCGAAAAGATAAAACTGGCCGCTTTTTCCCAGAGCTGCTTCATTTGGACATTGGCTCTCGTCTGCTGATGCCGCACGACACCTTGAGTGGCGACGGGCGCCAGCAACAGGACAGCAGCAGCACCAGCAATAGCGCAGCAGACGACATGAGCACCGGCGGCCTGAGCCCCACGGCGCTGCTACTGCTGCGCTCCGAGCAGCCGCTGCTCTTCGCGCGACAACAGCCCAGTCAACAGCAGCAGCAGAAGAGCGACGACGAGAGCGTCACGCCACCCGCGGCGTCGCAGGCCAGCAATGGTGATGACGATGCGGACAACAGCCCAACTGCAGCAAAGCACGACCCGGCAATCGCGTACGACTACGGCACGGCGTCACCTGTTGGTGATGCGACGACTGGCAGCGAGCGGGTGGAGATTGCCGTGTCGCCGATCGCCGCAGCGATCGAGCGTGGCAGCAGCTTCTTCCGCCGCAGTGGGGGCTTTTCAGCAGCGGAGTCACCATCTTCGTCGGTATCCATGACGTTTCCACCCTTGCTGTCCTCGCTTACTGGCCGATCCGAGTCTATGAGCGCGCTTGGGCCAACAAAGGATTCAAAGACGAACGGCGGTGGTGGCAGCGCAGCGCTTCGCATTTTTTCGTCACCGGCGGACGAATTAGCGATGAAGGCGATCTTGTCGCCACCACATCTGCGTGCGACGAGCTCCACGGGCAAGCTGGCGGATACGAATGGCAATAGTAGCAACAGCAGTGCGTCGCGGTCTAGCTCTGCTGTTGTTGCTGTCGCAAATGCGAATGGCGGTCGCAATGCGTTCACCGCGACGGCGGCGGCGTTCGAAGCCACGAGCACAAACATCTTCGAACAGGGCGCGAAGCTGCTCTTCCGTGGTGGCAGTAGCGCAGCAGCAGCAGTGACCGGTAACAAGGCGTCCTCCGGTTCTATCGTCGAGGAAGACCTGGCGAAGCTCAACAACAACGTCCTGGTCTCGCACCCGACTCTACCACCACCACCGTTTGCCAACATGTTTGCGTGCGATAACTGCAGAGAAGACATTGGCACTTTGCTGAGCAAAGGACGTCACCACTGCCGCAACTGCGGTGGCTCATTCTGTGCGGACTGCTCGTCTAAGTTCATCACAGTGCCCTTTCAAGTGTACCTCGCACGAGGCGAACAACGCGTGTGCGACGGCTGCTTCCATCGGATCAAGGACTTCCAGGGTCAGGCGCAGAGTACCCAGGTGACTTGGAGTGGGCTGCAGCCACCCCAAAGTGATGTGTTCACACAGGACTTTGAGCTCCCGAGCAGCGAGATCCCCGTCACGATCTTCAACTGTTCGCTTTTCATGGACTTCTCACCGTTCTACGGCCACTTGTTCCTCACGCGCGAGCACCTGTGTTTCAAGGGGTACAAAGGCCACAAGATCAAGATCCCGTTCGCCAAGATCGTGTCACTCATTAAGCCGCAGTTCTATTACATCAACGCGCTCCAGGTGAAGACGCGGCGACGCGAGAAGTTCTTCTTCGCTGAGTTTAACGGGCTCCGCGACCTGGCGTTTCTGCGCATGGACCAGCTCATTCGCGCCTACCAGGAGGGCAAGAAGCAGTTTATACAGGTGAGTCCCGACGACCTTGTGCAGCAGGCTATGGTGCGACGCAAGAGCTACAAGATCCTGGTCGAGTCCTCGTCGGGATCCTCTGCCGCCTCTGGACCAAAGTCCACGTCGTTCATGAGCTCAGCAGCGAGAAAGCATGAGGGTCTCGACAACTTCCTCTCTGGCAAGTCCACGGTCGGGTACATTGACATTGATGAGGAGTCGGACGAGGACGGTGGCAGCGGCATTGAGAGCAGCAGCAGTAATATCAGTCGGTCGCGTCGGGAGAGCCACGCGACGAACCGCAGCAGCGTTCTGGACGATGATGGCGAGGACAAGAAGTCCAGTGCGAGCGACGACGAGGTCTTTGAGCCACTACCGCCAGATGTCCCGCTGCAGAAGATGGCTGTGCTGCTGGATTGTGAGCTTCGAGCCGACGTGAAGGATGTCTTCGATCTGCTCTGGAACGACGGCATCGGGCAGCAGTTCCTCTTTGGCTCGATGGAAAAAGCCCGTGACATCGACATCCTCGTGGACAAGTGGCAGGCGATCACGAGCGAGAACGAGACGGAGGTGAATCGAGGCTTCATGATCTCCAAGGAGAGCGACTTCACTTTGCACCGTGTTGTGAAGTCGCAGCACCCGCCGCGGACGTCGTTTCCGGGTCTGCCGCAGTACGCGACGTGCAATCGCGTGCAACGCTTCCGGTTGGAGAAGTCGTCGAACGGAGGGGAGCGCTGGGACCGGTTCGTGATCTCGGACATCCTGCGCATGGCGAAAATCCCGTTCAGCGACTACTTTGAGATCGAGACTCGCTGGGTCTTCTCGCGCGACGGCAAGAACTACTGCCACGTGCAGGCCGGACTCAACGTGAACTTCCTTAAATCTACGTGGTTTAAGTCGCAGATTAACTCGTCCACGTGCTCCGAGTCCAAGGAAGTGCTCGAGAACTGGGCCAAGCAGGCGATCGAACACTTGAAGGAGCACGAACGCGACCAGCGCGTGGCATTGAGACGACCTGTGGCTGATGTACATTCGACTGCTGAGACGGTTGCCGACAATAATGACCAAGTCAGTGGCGATGAGAAGAGGTACCAGTCTGAGGAAACCCTTGTGTCGCCACGGTCTCCGCGGGTGCTGGAAGACTTACGACGACGATCACTGAGCCACAAGTCGGAGCATAGCTCTCACTCTACTGCTAATGTTGGTGAGCCAGGAGTGAATGCGTTCACCATGCGCCAGTTCCTGGAGACGGGCTCATCGCCGCTGGTGCAGTGGCTCGTCGTGCTCGTGCTGCTCTACTGCCTCCTGCTCATCCACTTCCAGCAAAACCAGATCCATCAGCTCACAACCACGACCAACGTGCTACTGGAGAGGCTCTTGCAGCAACAGCAAACTAATTCTACGTCGACCACAGCATCAGCATCATTGGAGGGTTCAGTTCACGAAGTTTGTCAGCAGCGTGTGCTTGAGGGCGCATCCGAGGCGCTGCGACAGTTCTTTGAGCGAGCGCAGACGTCCTAGATAAACAGGAAATTACAGTTAATTATTACGATGTGTAGGAAAAGAGATAATGAAAACCTTTAGACAGCCCCATCTTTGGACGCATTCATGAGCCAAGTAAACAAACAACCAGTATCAACGCCAACATTCAACCTGTGTGGCGAGTAGAGAAGTGGTCCCTCCAAGCAGTTCTCCGGCTTTCACTCATTCTTCTTGTATTACCTTGTATATTCGTCCTCCCACACAGCAGCTCTATCTCCACTCCGTGTCCTGGGTGCCTCCTCCGTTGCCAGCTCAACACAACAAAACGTTTCTGTAATCAGTGACGCCACGACCTCTCCCACCTCACGTCTAAGCCTTGGTCTGCTCCTTCGAGGGCAGATCCAGCACGCGCCCTGACATGCGGTAGACGCCCGCGATACGCCAGTCGACGTCCTCTGGTCTTGTCACGCGCGACTCGAAAATCCATGTGTACACGTTCTGCTGCTGCACGAACTTGCTCGTGTCCACCTTGCGCTTGAAGTAGTTCATCTTGACGTTTTCGACCGTCGTCACGTGCAGCGCGAGCTTCATGCGCTCGACGCTCGCGTCGTCCGACCAGACGAGGAACGGCGCCTGACGTAGCCCCGTCACTTCGTCCTTGTACTCCTGGTCCGTCAGCCGCGCATACTCGACGCTCTTCAAATGAATACTCTCAATGACTACGCCCTGCGACTCGAAAATCAAGTTGCGCATGGCGTACGCGAGCTTCACGTTGCTACTCGCGCTTTGGTAGAATGCCGGTGTGCAGTACGTCTGCAGCAGGTCCGCGTTATCGCACTGCGAGAGCTCACCGCCAGTGTATCGACCGAACTCGAGCGAGTTGACGGCCGTCAGCTGCGCCCTGCACGCGTGCTTTGCGCCTTCGATGAATTCCACGGCGTCGATCTGCGTGCGCTGCGGAATGTTGAGCGCGATGAACGCGATCATGTTGGCGAGCCACGAGTTGTCCGGCGGGAACACGCCCGCTTTCTGGTACCGCTGGAACTCACTCGAGCGGTCCGACACGCGCGAGAAGACAGCGCCGAGGCCGCTCAGCCCGCTCTCGAACTTGGACGCAGCGTCATTACTGTTATTGCTGTCGTTGGACGACGAGAAGCGACGCGTGCACGCAACGTATGCATGTTGAAGATAGGGCAGCTACGAAAGGGATAACACGTATGCACGTGCGCATACATAGTTCAGCCCGGTAGTTGGTCTATAGGTACGCGCCACATGGATTAACTGGTGAGCTGCACGTAGTGCACAGGCGCCAGCGTACGTACACATGAGTTGCGTCGCTGAGCCCTGAGCGGTAGTAGCGAGCGCGTCGTCGCCGCCCGCATGTTTGCTTTCTTTTCTGTGGGCTTCTTTTTGTCGCTTGTGCCTGTGCCTGGAAGCGTGCACGAAGCAGCGAGCGAGCGCCAAATAGTGACTTCAACCTGTCACTATTCAGCACTATTGTGGAACCACTCTAAATGGGAAGACGCTTCACACAGGACGTGTGTGGGAGGACAGTGAGTCAGCACCTCCACAGCGACCAGAAGGACTTCCTTATCTCTTACTCGACGTCTAATAACCCCTTTCTCAAAGACTCACTTAGCGCACCCAAGCCAGGTTTCCACCTCCGGGTCGCACTCTGGACCAACGCCACGCTGGATTTGCAACCTCCGGACTGCGACTTGCAACGGATCCGCGTCGCACGCGAGCACTTGCATGCGCGTGTTGATGCAAATGCCGTCGGTCAGCACTGTCGAGCCGCTTGTACCCAGCGCTCGCGTCGTGCACTTCTGGAAAGGTCTGCCAGTACACTCCCACACACAGTCCGCTGTTGGCGTGCCCAGAGGTACTCCGATGACCAGTGGGCAGATTGTATACGGGAACCTGGCGAAAACGGCCTTGGTCACTGGCGTTGCGCGTGGTTGGTCATCTCGGAGACAGCTCATTTGTGGGATCAATAGAGTTGGGTTTGCTGTGCAGAATGGATGGGTCAAGTCGCAGGAGCCGAGAAAGCCGTTGCAGCACCACGGCATGGGCAGGATGGCCGTAAGCTGCTGAAGGGCTGCCAGCGGCGCCAGGTCTGGGATACTTGGAAGCGCTGGGAGGTAGATCAAGCTGAGCTGCTCGAGCTTCTCAAGCGGCTCAAGCGAGGGCACCTCCGTGATAGCTAACAGATACACGATCACCAGCTGCTTGAGATTCGTGAGTCCCTGGAACGCCGGCAGCTTTGGGAAGTTGTGAGCGCCCAGGTGGATGAACGCGAGACTGTGCATGTCTTGAAAGAGGTCCTCTGGGACACTCATCAGGTTGGAGTAGCCGCCCTTGCCCTGAATATGCCTGCTGTGCCACAACACATACATATAACACCCGTGGTTTAGTGACCAATAACGAGAACTCGCATGGCAAGTGCCGTGGGTGGTTCGTTCTGCGTACAAGTACTCCAGCTTCTTAAAAATCTTTGTCCACGACGGCAATGACTCAGTCTCCGTGTAGAGGAGAGAGCTATCAGTCGACAGGTAAAATACCAAAGAGTATGTGAGTGAACGCCTCTTACCACACTCGCGTAGGACGGGTTACGTACATGTGACGCATGTTTGTGCAGTGCTGCAGCTCGTCCGGGGGTACTCGAACTCTTCGGTTAACCAGCTGAACGACGCGGAGGTCTCCCGACTTCGCCAGCTGCTTTACTATTTCAGTAACATCGACCGGATGCACCCACTCGTCCCAGGTTTTCGGATCGTTGTATATGTCGATCAGTACCAAACAGGGACACACCTCACCCCCGTTCCACCTCTGAGCGTACATGACACACTGCGGGTACTGTGTACACGCTAAAGTCGAAACGCTGATCGATTTCTCGGTCGCTATGATTAGCAGAAGCCCGAAAATCGCGAAGGGCAGTGCTGTAAGCTTAGGAACACATTTTTGCTGAACTTCCGTTGTCGACGGTGTTCGCGGTCGGTGCTGCACTTGGCGCTTTCGCCTCGCGATTTGCACCTCCACGACGCGCTTCAGACGATTGCAGAATGACAAGTTCATCCCGATGCAGGTCACCAAGTCGGTCACTGATAGGATGCGCAGCGAGTCGAAACTCGTGCGGAACAGGAAGATCTCGGATGGATTTGCGATCATCCGCGCCAACCGCTCGAAGCTGCCTAACGGTAAAAGTTCCGCGTTGATCTCGAGAACTTCGCGGTCGAATTCGAAGTTGCTGTAGCAGTACGCCAGGATGACGATCGGTGCGATCACGGCAAAGATCGAATCGAAGCTACCAGCATAAACAGATGGACTGTCAGTGCGAAAGTGAGATTGTGAGAACTATGCAATCGAACATTGCTTACACCGAGTCGACGAGTACTTCGACCAACGCCGAGTGTTGGCTCCCGAGAGCGATCATCGCGGCACACGAGTACGAGTTGACTGCGACCAGCACTGCGTAGCTGTAGGTGAGCGACCTTGGGAAACCGGCCTCAAGCATCTGAACCAGTGCGATGGTCTGGAGAGCCAAGTCAATGGTCTTGAGCCATAGATTCTACAGAACAGACACGAGTCAGCAGCTCACTAGTACACAAAACGTGGACCAGTCATGAAAGATAAACTCACCCAGAACTTGCGCTTCGAGCCGTCAAACTCTGTCACGTCCTTCCAGAGCTTCATCAGCCTCTTTCTTCTCTGCCTCAGCTTCCACGGCATCCATTTGACGATTTTCTTGAAGCTGTCCCAGGACTTGATGCCATTCACAAACCTCGCTGAGAGTCGTGACGTGCGGTTCCGCCAAATCACCATCTTGAGCAGCACGTAGAGATAGCCGAGCG
Source organism: Globisporangium iwayamae (assembly GCA_023336215.1). NCBI lineage: Eukaryota > Oomycota > Peronosporomycetes > Pythiales > Pythiaceae > Globisporangium > Globisporangium iwayamae. The sequence continues at coordinate 18,889 of JAADWP010000362.1, forward strand.
CCACCAGCGCTAGTCCAGTGAGACTGAGCGCCTTCATCCTGAGTTCCGTGTCGACGATGAGCCAGAAGTTGCCTTCGTCGAAGTTGGCGGTGTTCATGAGGCTGTTGGCTGTCCAGGTGGGCGCGATTGTGAGCGCGATGAGCCAGCTCGTCCAGACGATACTCACCATCAACATGAGCAACATGGGGACCCCAAATACTCCAAAAGCCTGGGAGAACGACAGCTTTTCGGGCATTTGAGTCGGTGACAGTGCGGATGGTGCGGGGCCAACCTGATTGGCGTCGGACGCCCATCGCACGGGAAAGATCGAGCAGCTCTGCCATCCGCTGCTGCCACTGGTACGACGCTCTCGCTCTACGTCACTCTTCGGTAGCACCTGTACTTGGGCTTTCTGCATCGTTGCGCCTGCTGAGTAATGTGGGGGTACAGCAGAGACTGGGCTTCGCTTGTCGCTGGGAAGAAAGACATGCACGAGAGTGGAAACGCTCAGGGCGCGCAGTTTTCGACCTATAGTTAGCCACTCGCTCGTATGACACTCCTCTCGGTGGTACTTCTGGTCGAACGGACTCTTGAGCGAGTGAGGACATAAGATAGCTATTGATTGCTCGATATTCTAGCCACACATATTCTCCACACCGCAAAGCACTATCATTAAGCCAAGAGCCTGAATGGCAGCCCACGACCAGGTGACACAATGAAATATCATACGATTCGTTACCACACGCGAATTTCCAATTCTTAAAGCTGGCATTGAGCTGTAATAGAGTACTTCGAAGTACATTTGTCCCTACTGGCACCTCTGTTCACTCGAAAACTACACTTTCGTTAACTAAATTCACGTGCACCCGAGCCAGGCTTCGACCTCGAGGTCGCACACTGGATCAACTCGGCGCTGGATCTGCAACCTCCGAACTGAAGCCTTCGTCGGGTCCGTATTGCACCCGAGCTCCTGCATGCGGGTACTGAGACATACCCTAGTCTTCATGGTAGGTAATGTTTGAGCCATCAGTTTAAGGACTATCACCGACAGTTGGTAGCTCACATCGGCGAAAAGGCTGACCCTTGCACATGTCGGACGTTCTTTTGGAGACCCGTTGCGAGACCACCGGGGAGTCCGATAGACGGATAGACGCTGTCTATTTGGCAAAGACTGCCTTAGTCATTGCTGTGGCGCGTAGGTTCTTGTTCGGATACACTCAGCGCCTGGGAAGTCAACACCCAGGTCTGGGAGGCAGAACGGATGTGCCAAGTTACAGGATTCAATAGAACTATTGCACCAAATTTTCATAGGAAGAATGGTCAATATCTTGCGAAGGACTACGAGCGGAGCCATGTCTGGCAGCGCTCAGAGCGATAGCAGATATCCATATCCAGCGCTTCGACTTTTTCGAGTGGCTCGAATACTGGTTACTCAGATAGTGACATCATGACTACGAGAATCAACTGCTCGAGGTTCGAAAGTCCCTTACATGACAATAGTTTAGCAGCCGGACGTGGACGCCGAGGCGCTGGATTACCAGCCGGTGAATGTTGATACAGAGATCGTCGGGGAGACCCAGCAGATCGCCGCAGCCACTGTGTAACTGTAGGTCAGCGATTCTAGAAACCGAGTCTCGAGATACTGAATCAGCATTATCTTCTGAAGCGTGAGGTCGGGTTTCGTCGACAACCTTTTGGTGCACGAGGGTGGGTTTACGATACTTACTTAGACTACCGAGACAAATTGGTGAAGCAGGAGGTTTGGAACGGTCGCAGGCGGTGCAGCCACATGAAGACGCGCATGTTCAGAGTGACAGGTGTTGTTAGCACCGACATTGCCGCACGGGGTAGATCGAAAGGGGTTCCACAGGTTACAGAAAGCACTATGTACTAAGACATCCAGTCAAGCGTTTTGTGGCTTGCTTTGCATAATAAAGACAACATGGTCAAGCGCATGACGAGTTTTGGAGGCGCAGTCATGACCCGGTCGCTTATGGCATCGACTGGAGCGCATGAAATCATTGCCTGCAGTGAATCAAAATGTACTTTATCGTACAAATCCAGGGTAACCAGCGCAGGTACTCACTCTTGCGAGCATCACGGTGTATTACTTAGAGAGTGCAGTTGAAACGAAGAGGTGATTTTGCTGGCGAATAGCGATCGCTACTGTAGCATTCTCAACTCTTGACTCTCTTCACGAATTGAGCGTGAGCTGATGAGTATTTGCTGAGTTGTCACAATAGCCGATGGGCTCGCCAAGCATGCAACGCGAGCAGAGTTCCATCGACCTCAACGTTGTGCTCACGGTGGCCACCGAACCTATCATCCACAAGCCTACGAAATCCGACTACGCCACGCCAACGGACCGTATCGACGCCTTCAGGACCCCAGCTTGAACCGTTTACAACCACTAATCCTTTCCATTGAAAAATAAATGGTGAATAAGAAAACACTTGTTCTGAGACGCTGTCGCTCCACCGGACAGTCTTGACACCAAGCTGCTACCAGCACGCTGCAGCCACGCATGACTCTGGTTTTCTCTGGCCTGCTTTCTCTTCGCCGTATGTGCGCTTGACAAACTCCAGGACACCCCACGAAGCTGGAATCACCAAGTGCGTGCGAGCTACAACAGACCATTTCCTCAAACGACTCCTTTTATGAGTCCTTTCATCATTGTACGAGTCCTTAGAGGCACGATTCCTAGTCGTGGACAACACGCTCCCAGAGCTCTGTCATGCCTCTTCTGGACAATTTCTTTTTGTTCAATGGACAGCACGTCTGCCGTGGCCAAGACAACGACAATAGTGTCGTTCGTACGACGGCCGCTTATGAACAGCAGGCGAATTTCGTCACGCTAACTCCATCTGTGCCCACGCTTTTCACAAGTGGGTGTTTCGCAACGTTCAAACACAATTTCTATTCCCCGCACGCCAACTTTAGTATCGTAGGTGAACCTATACATAGTCAGACGAGGCCATGTAGGAGCTGACAGCGTGCTTGTTAGCGCAAGGAATCCCCATTAAGCAAGTTCTCTCGAACACGACAAAAGAGAACGAGAACACCGTTAGTTGAGTCATGCAGCTGAAGCTCAAGACGGAAACAAAGCGATCGAGTAAACGATGGGGCTTCAGAGGCTATGCGGTGCTCCCACTCTTCCCAGGTATTACCGCAGCAGATGACCCACAACCTTCGACAGTCTCAAGCACCTTAAGGGCTAGGCGCAGCGGTGAGCACCTTTCGTTTCGAGCAGCGTTCGGCGTGCTTGGGCCGCCCGTGCTGCTCGTGTTGCTAGTGTGTATCATCTGGACGACCTGGTTGATTCTACTCGCCTGCGAGCCGACCTGGGCGGCGAACCACCTCATGGACACCACGGACTTTGACGACGGCAACTTCTGGCTCATTGTCGACACGGAGCCCTGGATGAAGGCGCTCAGTATTACTGGACTCGTACTCGTCGTGCTCGGCTACCTCTACGTGCTGCTCAAGATGGTGATTTGGCGGAACAGAGTGACGAGTGTCGCTTCGGATGCCGTCAAGCGAGCCAGTAGCTCGCAGTATCTGACGCGCGTTGTCCGAGTTCTCGCGAGCGACAAGTCGGAGGCAATTCAGAGACTATGGGGTGACTTGACAGACTTCCACGGCTCAAGACGCAAGCTCTGGGTATGTCTAGGTTCCGTACTGATTATCCTCGTGCCTGGCTAGCTCGTTCAATGGTCTGACACTTTATCTGGCTCGTGATTTATCTCGTAGAATATCTGTCTCAAGAGCATCGACCTGTCTCTCGCGACGGTCGCATTGGTGCAAATGCTTCATGGAGGGTTCCCTCATGCCATCGTGTACAGCTACGCAACTCTACTTGCGACGAACTCGTTCTCCTGCGTCGTCACGATTTTGCTCGGGAGCAGGCACTCGGCATTCTCCGAAGTGCTCGTCGACTCCATGTACTCATTTCTCTGGAGCTGCATGTCCGCTGGGCTAGCGATCTAAGGCTGACTATCCTTTGCTATTGCAGCTTTGACTTAATGTTTGCAGTGGTAGCACCCATCGGTATCCTGGTGTACTGCTACAGCAACTTGGACCTATCGCGCGAAGAGCTCCGCATCAACAACGCACTGCTCCCAGCTAGCAGCTTTGAGCGTCAGGCACGTCTCACAGCGGACCCGGCGGAGATCTTCCTCTTCCGTACGAGTTTCGACTCGTTACGCATCCTGTCGATATCGGATTTCGTGATCCGCATCGTGATGAACTTGTCATTCTGTAACCGGTTCAAGCGCGTCGTCGAGGTGCAGATCGCGCGAAGCAAGCGCAAAGTTCAGCATCGTCCATCGAGTTTGCTTTCGCTGACCGTTGTGACTCAGAAGCAAGTGCCGCGGGTTGTGGCGCTGGCGTTTACGGTATTTAGCATCGTGGTGCTCGTGGTCACTCACAAGTCAATCACAGCGTCCGCGACATTGTGCGTAGCGTACCCGGAATGTGTTGCTTACGCGCAACGATGGAGCGCAAGCGGTTCGTGCCCGTGTCTGATCCTGATTGGCACAGAGAAGATGCCGAGAACGTACGAAGCATGGATGAACGCGGTCGATAAGACGGAGACTGTACGGCAGCTCGCCAAATCGGGTGATCTTCGTGTCCTTCAGTTGATCAATAGGAGACTAGAAGTGCTGCCAGACGAGCTCCAGCACTGTGTGAACCTCAAGCACATGTAAGTGGTTGTAAAAGAATACGCCTGGACGCTACAGCGCCGTACTCTTACTCACGATGTTTGTGGCTTCTTGATGACAGTACGCTCATCTACACCGAAACGAAGGCAATCCCGCCCTGGGTGAAAGCGTTCAAGTACCTACAGTACTTGTAAGTGTGAGTGGCGTTGAGCTAGATTTGCGATGCCCACCAGACTCACAACTCCCATACACGTATGTTCTGTAGACACATCGAAGGCAAGAGCGGCTTCGACAATCTACAAAGCATGCCCGATGACGTGTTTACTGACATGCACGCGCTGGCGCTCTTCCATCTGGGTACCCACTCGTACCTCCCGAGGCTCCCATCGTTCGATGGGCTCTCGAGCCTCAAACAGGTGCTGCTCGCGTACCTTTTCTCAGTCACCGAACTGCCGTCCCTAGTGCCTCTCAAGAAACTCAAGCGGCTCGATGTCGTGTACCTACCCGCGCTACGATCGATTCCTGACATGACGCCGTTAGAGCACAGTATCGAGGCATTCAGCATCTTCCGACCCATGCAGATTTGTTGCAACGGATTCGTCGGAGTCTGCAACTTGACGCACCCGTACTGTACTCAGAATTCTGCGGTGAATATCCCACACGTCGACTGCCTCGATGAGCGAATCCCAGCCAACCACGCAACGCCAGTGACGGCTCAGATCTTCCAGGTCCATGGTGCTGCGGTCTGTGCAGCCGCATCGATGAGCATCCCTGACGTCCCAACCAGGGATCTGGTTGACATGTGTGCTGGCATGCTCTTCCGCAGATGCGAACTGCCAGGTGCGCTTCAGCCTAACGGCTCGCGCCTTACAGTCACGGGCATCTGCTTCAACACGCGCATGCAGGTAATCGCGTGCAACTCGGATCCGTACAAGATCCTGGTGCGAAGGACGCAGATTCAGCGCCGCGTTGGATTACCTTGCGATCCGGGAGTGGAGGCCTGGCTCGGGTGCACGTGATCCTACCAGACAATGAAAGAGGTAAAGCTAGCAGTACAAGTCAGTAGGTGTGCGCAGGTTGTTCAAAAGGAACCTGATTGCATAGCTTGCTACTTCATCCCGTCTTTTCTCAAGTCGTGTGGCTGGTCTCAGTAGCTTTGCTTTAATTGCGTTTGCACCCGAGCCAGGCTTCGGCGGACGCGTCGCATACTACTCCAACATTGTGGAAAATGTGCATCTTGCGGATCAGGATCTTGTACGAGTCCAATGTGCACGCGAGCACCTGTACGCGCGTGTTAAAGCAGATACTCGTCTCCAAACTTGACGATCCATTTGCACTGACCATCGGCAGTTCGCATTGTCGGAAGCTGGATCCGGCGCACAGGTCGATGGTCTCCTTTGTCGGTGACTCTGGGATCGATCACCTTGTTGACATCCTGGCAGTCAGACTCGGAGACCGCCTGGGATACTCTCAGGGTCGCTGCTGCTGCACGCAGACTCCCGCCTTGGATGCAGCTCACCTGAGGAATTGCAGTTGCTTCATTTGGCGTACAGTACGGATGTGAGAGGTCGCAGGAACTGAGGAACCCGTTGCAGCGGATCTGCATCGGGCGGGACGCGATGAACTTGTGCAAGTTTCTCAGTGGAGCCATGACGGGGATACTCGCGAGCCTGGGGAAATACATCATCTCGAAGCGCTCAAGCTTGACTAGTGGCTCGAAAGACGGCAGTTCGGTGGTCGAGAACAGGAATGCCGACATGAGCCTCTTGAGGTTCACAAGCCCTCTAAACGATGGCAGTTGTCGGAGACGAGTATGTCCACCCAGATGGAGCAGTGTCAGCTGTTAGGGTTATTGGAAAGGGTTGGTCAGTTGGAACCATACCCATAACTTGCGCTTGATGCCGTAGTACTGCGTCAGCTCGTCCCACATCTTGAGCGCGGCAGTTGGGCTCCACTTGATGGAAAGACTGCCGAACCTGCGCTTCTTTGTGAACTCTAGAGATCTCCGACAGACCTAGCACGCAATTTCGCCACAGCAGTCAACCCACATTGCTGCAACTGCCAGACGAGGCCTTCACTGAGTCACTTGATGACCGCGTAGAGCTCGGTGAAGAGCTTCTGGTTCTGCACGAAGACCTTCTTCTCGAGTGCATTTAGGTGCACATCCTTGCTCAATCAGCGTCGTCACTAGCTGTTGAGATCAAACAAACCAAATTCCAATGTCAGACACCAGCTTCCACTACCAAGCCAAGCAAATGAAGCGAGTATACTGGCGCAATCGGCTCGACACGCACCTTGGCCGACGGGTAGAAGCTCGTGCCCTGGATCGCCGTGATGTAAAACGACTCCTTGCAAATGAACTTGAGGCA
>JAADWP010000363.1:0-25799 GCA_023336215.1 Globisporangium iwayamae
CGCCACGCGGGAGTTAATGTGCGACTTTCTCCTCAGATGATGCGCAAGAAGTTCTTCATCGTAGACGGCGAAACGATGGTCACGGGTGCGTATATGTTTTTGTGTTGAATCTGCTGAGTGTGAAGTCTTGTTTGTAATTGTGCGCTTGTTGTCTTGCGCAGGGTCACTCAACTGGAGTGGTGATGGGTGCGCAGGAAATGACGAGGAGGTTTACGTGTTCGAAGGCGCCGAGACTCGGTTCGTGCGCGACGGCCGGCGGCGATTTGAGGGGGCTTGGCAAGAGGCCAACACCATGTCAGAGCTGATCCCGGGCCTGCCTGTGGTCGACCGGGGTGCGCCATCGCGGATTCGTCCCCCAATACCTGTCCTACCTCCATTCGCGCGTCCTATTGCCGTCTCTCTCGTGCAGGTTGGTCTTGACTCGTGTGAAGTTGCAGTAGCCCACATGCATGCTTTCGGCTCTTTCATGCAGGCTGGTCCCGATTCGTATGCAGGCTGCTGCCGCTTCCTTCGTGAAGGCAGCTCTCGCCTCGTATGCAGTTGCAACAGTTCACTTGCAGGTTGCTGCCGCCTCTATCGTGCAGGCTGATCCCGACTCGCAAGCAGCTGCAAGAGTCCACATACATGCTGCTGTGCAGGCTATAACAGCAGTCCACATGCATGGTGCTGCGCAGGCTGTTACCCACACACAAGAATGAACAACGAACGGACCTTCATCAAGATCTTCAAGATTAAAAACCCACGCAGACATCAGGTTCACGAAAGGTGCTGAAGCATCTTACACTTCCTCGTGCTCATCTCGTGGAGGTGAGAACGAATTTGCAGTTGCACATGCATTCCCCAAGTCTCAGAACTGTTGCACTTCTGCATATGAAGATCAAGTCAGGCGCTATCGGGTGCGTAGTAGCTATCAGTTCAGGAGGTGCAGGATCAGTAAGGAACTCGCAGTGCACACGAGAGCAGCTCGTTTGGCATTGCATAACATTAATCACTTTCCAATTTGACTCAGAACCAACAAACGGGTACCCGAGGATGCCGTCCTTCATGAGCTGGTAGAAGAACCGTTTGCGTCTTGTCTCCCTTGCTGTCGGCGAAGCGCTAGTCGCTGTACACCACTTCCTTGATCAGTCCAGAGAAGAGCTGCGTGACCGTGCATCGGAGGGGACGAAGTCCGAGTTTGGGTGAAGTCCTTGAGGAGATCAGAGCCTCCGCATCTGTGCATTCTCGATATTTCCTTCGCTTCCGTTGGTCGGCGATAGCAGACGACAGACAAGCTCTGTGGATGCGATCCCTATATAGCAGCAGGCAGGTCATGTCCGACAGTGTCGACTCCTTCGTCGTGAGCGAAGTCAAATTGCAGTGGTTCCGAAAAGTCAACTGTACTTTCATCGTGCTTTCTCGCTAAAGTCTGCAACGATTGTGTCGCGGGAACCACAAATGAGCTAGCGCAACACACATAGAGCTCAAGCAACATACAACACTACCTTCTCCTTTTTTTACCATCTTGTTGCATCACGAAAGGTCACAGGAGCAGGAGCAGGAGCATGGAGCCGAAGAAGAATGGCGCCGCTGTCGCGGCGCACGTGCGACTGGCGCGCCTGCTAGCGACCTCGAAGCGCTTCCCACAGGCCGCAAAGCACTACAATGCTGCGCTGCAGCTACTGGAGGAAGTGGATGTGAGTGACAACCAGCAGAGTGAGCCATCGCTGACCTACTGGAAGCTCTACTTTGAGCTCGCGCACGTCAAGGTGCAGCTCTGCGAGCGAGGCGACGCGATCGCCATGTACAGGCGCATCGTAGAGCACCAGCCGCAGTTTGCAGAGGCGCACGCCAACCTTGCGGGTATGTGTGTGCACGCTTTATCGCATTGGGTGTGTCTATTGAGGTGGACCTGATCTGGTAGTACGATTGCTTACTTGCCTGTCGATTGCAGCCCAGTTGATGATCGAGGGCGAGCTAGAGAGCGCGCTGCGACACTGCTCGACAGCATTAGCGATCGCGCCGGATTATAAAGAAGCGCACTACAACATGAACGTGCTGCTTCGACGAGCAGCAAGGCAGAACGAGGTGATCGCGCGCTACTGGGACCTCATTGAGCAGGAGATCGGCAAGGAGCTCCGTCCAAACCTTGCTGGCAACCAGTCATTATCAACAATACCAGGAGCCGCAGATAGTGGATATATACACACAGCACCTGCGGAGGTGTCGGTGGTCTGCGTGAAGTGGGGCACAAAGTACGGCGCCGAGTACGTGAACAAGCTCTTCAACTCACTCACGCGCAACATCAGCAGCGTGAGGACGACAAGTTGTCCTCCAGTGGGCGACACTTCGCCGCCTATGACTATGGTAACTGCAGCAAAGATCGACTTTGTATGTCTGACAGACGACGCCAGCGGCGTCCTTACGACGCATGCGAACCTGCGGTGCGTCCCACTGGAGCCTGGGTGGAGCGGTTGGTGGAACAAGCTCCAGGCCTTCTCTCCGCGAGTCTCACAGCTGCTGAGGCACGACAAGTGTCTATTTGTGGACCTCGACACTGTGATCGTGGGCTCCGTGGACGAGTTGCTCCAGTGGGAGACGCCAAGTGGGAAGATCGCACTGTTGAAGACCGACAACATGGTGAACGAGCAGCGACGCGACGGATACAACAGCAGCATGATGATGTGGCGAAATGAAAGTGGGAGATCACCATTCGAATACGTGTATCAGCAGCTCCACGACCATTTCACGGCAATCAACAAGTTCATTTACAAGTTCGACCACTGGCTCGAGGTGCGTCACCTTGTCCATTTTCTTCTCGCAATGTAGCTCTTTCATGACGGAGGTCTTCTTTACAAATCTGACGGCTGTCTGTTTGTCATTCTCAGATGGTGCTGCCGGACGTGCTCTTCCTCGAAGACGCTTTTCCTGAGAGCATCGTCGAGTACAAGAGTTTGGATGCAACTGCATTAGCGCCGCCTGGGAATGCCAGCATCGTGTGCTTCCCGCTGCAGCCAAAGCCCCATGACGCGAGTGCATCTTGGATCCAGCAGCATTGGCAATAGAATTTGATCACTATCAACACTAGAGACTGTGTTCACAGGGTATCACTAACACGGATCGTAGGCGAAATCGTCGTCGTCAATGCGCACTCTTGCGATGTACTGCTCACCGATGAGCACTTCGCCGCCCGGGATGTTAAGACGCACAATGAAAGACTCTTCGAGGGCCTCATAGCACAAATCGTCGACAATCGGGATGATGATCTGCTTGGAGGTCTCGCCCGCGGCGAACGTGACCTCGCCCGCCATCTGCTGGTAGTCGTAGCACTCGCTTCGTTGCGTTAGTGGGGTTTTCATGCACGCCGCGTACTTGAGCGCGTCAACAGAGATGGCGTTCAGATCTTCGGTTGCGTAGCCCACGGTGAGCGGTGCCGACACATTCTTGCTTGACCTCGAAATTGTTAGCGAGACCAGACTGTCCGCATTGCTTTCAACACAAAAGAACACCTTGGACGTAAACCCCACGGTCGCGAAGCCCAGATCATAGTAGAACGCCTGACCGGTCTGGTATCGCAACGGTGACGTTGACAGCCATGGCGCCCCAATAAGCAGCGAGTTGCGGTCCAGCGTGACCGCAAAGCCGAACTTGGTCTGCATCTCCTTCTTGGAGTACTGGAGCTTCGCGATCTCCTTCGGACTCCACTTTGGTGGTGAGATGAGAACGCCTTTGCCATCACGGTTTTCATCTATTCGCTGGAACACGTACACTGATCCTACGCCTTCAATAGGAAGGCCGGAGTGTAGATCGAGCAATACCGTGTTGTTCGCATCGTAGGCCATCTGGCCAGGGGCACTGACCACCGCGACGCCCGTGCTGTCGTCGACTGCGACGTCGAAGCCCAGGAGCTCTTCCCCGCGCTTATCACTCGTGATCAGCCGCGCCTGGAACTCCCAATTACACATCTTCCGGTTGATGTTGATGCATGGATCCAGACTCGTGGGCGCCTTGCGTCGAAACGCATAGGCCACGCCCGCTTTCGGAGTCGTCGCCTGAGCCGGATCCCAACTGAAGCGCACGTTGTCAAAGTTGATGTGACCCCACACGTCCCCCGCTGAAGCATCAACGACTCGGATCTGCGCTGTGCGGTTCTGGAACGGAGTTAGGTCCCACTGCACCGTCTCCATGGCTTCTTCGCATCGACCGGTTTGCTTCAGCATCGACATGCCATCCACCAGGAGCTCCACGTAAGTGTAACGGATATCGCAGCCACCTCCGACCATGAACGAGAGCCACGGACCCAGCACCGTAAACGCCTGGGACGTCATCGTTCCTTGCGGCCCATCGCCCTGGAAGCTGCCGCCTGGACTTCCGCTGGGCAGCTTGTAGTTGGTGATCTTGCACGAGAGGTCGTTGGCGAAATTGCATGACGAGATCACTGCCGTTTGCTTGCCTCCACCTGGACGAGACTCAAAGGTTCCGATCCAGTACCGTCCCTCGTGAAACGCACGCTGACCAGGCTCTTCGCCTCTGTACGGCTTGAACTTGTATGAATTGATACGCGCGTACGAGTTGTCGCCAAACGTCGGCTGTGAGTCAAACGCACTGCCCGTGGTGAGCCAGCCCGTGAGATCGCCCGTCTCAAAGTTCCATGTTGTAGTCACCAATGCGCTCGAGTGAGGCGCGCCGACGATGGCCTGCTCCCCACTGATTGCGACGCTGAAGCCAAACTGGTCCCCCGGGTTACCGTCTGGGGCTGTAAGGCGCGCGTGAGATTCCCACGTGCCGATCGGAATCGTCTCGACCACCATGACCTGGTTCGCTGGGTCAGCTTTGAAGGAGCTGCTAAAGTGAATGCAGTCGGGACATCCGAAGCCATTCCACTGTGGTGTGAGGATGGGCGCCGCCAAGACATCGCCAATGAACGTGACACTCCACGTGAATCCATGGTCGATGGTGCCCTTGCGCGAGACTTCGACGAGTCGAATCACCGAGAGCTCCTGGATTGCGAGTTGTACGTCAGTCGCAGACGCGCCAAACGAAATGAACTTCGTCGTTCCAGTCACGCCGCGGAATACTGTCGTCAGGCAAAACTGACCCGAAGTCAGCGGGTCGTCAGTGCGCAGCTGGATCGTTTGTTCCTGAGCCTGGATGTAGAACACGTACGCTGCGCCCATGCCAAAGTACGCGCGGTCGAAGCTCCGGTCGTGGTACTGGCTCGGTGTAAATGCGCCGCCGTCTGCATGAGGGGCGCCGACCACAATCGTCCGTCGATGGAGTGCCACGGCTTGTCCGAAATGGTACTGCTGTTCGGCATTCTGCTCCAAGATGCGATGCACGACGCGGTCGCTGCAGTAGAGCCTCGCAACGAGCTGCCAGCCTACCAGCAGGCGATGGTACACGAAGACGCTCTCAAGCCCCGAGGCTCCGACCACCGCGACATCACCATAGATGCCGACGGCTTTCGCTCCGCCAAAGTTGTGCGTGGGGGCAAACGCGGCCGCATCCGAAAGCTGAGTGTCCTGGATCCATTTCGTGCCCTGGCGGCGATACAGGTACGCGATCGCACTCCCTGGCGCGCCCACAATGGCACGAAGGGTTCCAAGGCTCCCGTCGATCCCAACAGACGCGCCAAAGAGCATCCCGTTCGAGCACTCGGCTGGAAACACCTTACTATCGAGCTCCCAGAGACCGCCTCTTCTCGCGTAAAAGTACACTGCGCCACACTGCACGAGGCCAACCTGCGACGCCAGCATCTGTTTCTCCAGCGGAATTCCGACGATCGCGGCATTCCCGCCGTCAAAGATGCTCACCGCGGCGCCAAACTGACTCCCTGTCTGCCCCGCAGCCCCTGCTGTGAGGAAGTCGAGGTTCGATCGCGTCCCCGTGCCACCGTCGCCATTGTCCTTGATCGTCAGAGTAGCCCAGAGACCCCCATCCGAGCTTGGCCAGACGCCAGGTAGTGAGAGCCGCAGCATGATTGTCTCATCGGGGTTTTCGACGACAAAGTCGTTCGTCGTCGACACGGTAAACGTCTGGATCTGGTCGCCGCTGTCAAATAAGAGCTCTCCAACACTCGACGCGTAGTCTGAGACGCCTGCGTAGTCGAACTGCGCGTCGATCCAGAGCGATCGCCGATCGGAACTCCCGTATTTCTGATTGCGGCCGATCGCAGTACCGACATTGTCGGCCGGCAGCCATCGACCTCTCGGCACCTGAGGAAACGGTTCTTGACCCGACACATAGTTCGCGAAGAAGGCATTTGAACTGAACGGGACCGCTTCGAGCATCGCCATCTTCTGGTACGGGCCGACGTTGGGGATCACAGGGACGTAGTTCTTGGACCGCTGGTCGGAGAACGCGTCACCAGTGTCGTAGTTGATGTACAACGTGGGCGACGACGCGACGTTCATGGCGCAGAAGCCGCCGTTGCGACTGCAGCGCTGCACAGTGATGTCAAGATCGCTGCCTTCGAGAACGCTGTACGTCTTGGAGGAGAACTGGAGCGCAAAGAGGCCGAGATCGAAGACAAAGCCGCCGCCAGCGTTCGTTCCAGACTCGTACGTGTCAAGGTTCGGTGCGCCGACGATCGCGTAGCGCTGGTCGATCGCTATAGCAGTACCAAACCAACTGAAGTACTGTTTCTCACGAGGGTACAGCGTGGCTTGCTCCGTCCATCTGCCTGCATTGTTTCGCGTGAACACATACGCGTTGCTCCGCAGCACCGGTGGCACGTGAACGACCCAGTCGATCGTGATATGTGCATTAGGGTTCTTGTGCAGAAGTCCCGACTCATCCGCTTCGACGAGAGGCAAATCGCTTGTGCTGCCAGCGAACGTGAGGAACCACGTGTAGCCGCCCGTCGCATCTGGACCAACGCGATTCACCAGGATCTTGCCCAGCTGGAAGTCGGCTTCCAGAATCACCTGTAGCGATGCCGCGTCGATGTCGAGCGCAATGGGGCGAGTTTGGTTGAGCGCGACCACGTTCACAGGAGAAGCCACGGCCCAGTTCAGACTGAGCGTGAACGTCCCCGTGACAAGATTGCTGCCATCGAACGTGCTGGTCGTGATTGACTGGACGGGCTTGCGGATCGTCTGGCGGCCTTCGTACACTTCATGGGCGCCGACAATCACAGTATCCTTCGAAATCGCGACACTTGTGCCAAAGCGGTCGCGCATGCGCGTGTCGGAGCCATAGAGAATCTGCTGCACATTAAAGAAGATGTCGGCGCTGCTCCGTCGCGCCAGCACGACCACGAGTCCGCTGTCGACACCGTTTCGCAGCGCACTGCGCTCAGCTCCCACCGCCATCGTGTACGTTGTGGCCATGTCTAGATCCACTGAGCTTCCGAAGCGATCGCCCTGCTGTAATTCCGGCGCTGCCTGTAAGATGAACTGTCGGTTCATGAACACGCCGCTGAATAAGTCGAAGACAAACACTGCGCCGCTCTCAGCAGCATACCCGGGCGCCCCCACAGCGATCGTGAGCGCGACCAGTGGGTTGCCAGAGATGGCGACGGCATCGCCGAACCGGTCACCTTTCGTTCTATCGTACGGTGCAGAGCTCAGGGTCTGGAAGAGACTCCATGTCGCACTGCCAATGTTGTAATGATACACAAACACGCGGCCTTCTCCGTCAAACGCGCTCGGCGCCCCCACTGCAGCGAAAGTATCGTGAACCGCCACTTGCGCTCCGTACTCTTCAACGTCGAAGAGCAGATCGGACGGCGGTGTGAGCTTGGTTTCCTGGGTCCACATGCCGTTATGGCGGCGAAACAGGTACGCTGCGCCGCATTGGAGCCCCTTTGAGCCGATGCCGGCTTTCTTGAACGTTCCCGCGCGATACTCTTGCACTCGTCCGACCCCAGGAAGCAAGCCTTTCAATAATCCGGAGGCATCGATCGCCAGGTTAAACACATTGCCTGTAGAATCAGCATGGTCTCCGGAGCGAAGCACGATTGTGATCTCAACCCCGCCGCAGACACTAGTGAACGCAGTCAGGATGTCCACTTGACTGAACGAAACCGACATGATGCTGACAATCGCAGTCTTTAGTGCGCCAGCGTCAGCATTGAACGCGATCCCATCGGACGCTTTGCCGTTGTAGATCAGTCGGAAGAACCCTCCATCGGCGTCACAGAGTAGGTTCTGGAGCTCGAAGTCGCCATAAACAGCAGCCGCTGGAGCCCCCACCAGCACGATGTCACCCTTGATGCTCACGCTAGAGCCAAATAGATCCCCCGCTTGCGTGTCGATTCCTGTCAGTGTGCTGCCTTGCTGTCTCCAGTCGTTTGTCCCCTGAACGAACACTGAAACCATACCAGCATTGTCCCCAGGGAGTCCCCAATGGGTATCGCCGGCTGTAACTGGAGATGCCTCGTAGCCGCCGACCTGGATCTCAATGTGCGCGTTCGTTCCATTCAGCAGCGTGGTCTGCGCCCGTGCGACCGTCGCTGATATCACCGGGACCAGCGCTGGCAGGTTGCCAGAGGTGTCGACCACTGGGCCGTATTGGTTCTTCGTGTTGACTTTCAGGAACGTGACCGTCCACGAGTACCCGCCGTAGAGGTTCATTGCAGTGGAGCGAACGACCTTGACGTCGTTAATCGAAACCAAATTCTCCAGCGCGGTCTCGAGCTGCAAATCGCTCGCCGTGACCGGAATGTTGTCCGTCTCGTCGTTTGGGAAGATATCGTTCCGAAACCGCAGTCGGAAGAATCCTGAAAGCCGCCCGAGCCCATCTCGCATTGTTCGAACCGTAATGCGCGCCTGGTAGCCTAGCAGTCCTGCCGTCTGCGCAGTAAGCTGAGGGACATCATACATTGTATCACTTGCAATGAATGTGATGCTCCACGTGTACCCGAGCATTGGTGTCGCAAGCGGGCGCGAGAGACTTCGCACAGCTAACCCGAGGTCTTGGGTCAAAATGGTCGTGAGCTCGCTCTCCACAACGTTGTACTTGATGTTTCGAGTCACCAAGTTGGCGAGCTGGAGCGTGAAGAAGCCGCTGATCGCTGTGGACTCGACGATGACTCGAGCCTGGTTTAAGCCGCGCCCATCGCCCACTGTCGCTAGTCTTCCAGTGAGTTGACTGATCGTTGTGAGCGGTGACAGTGGGCCTTCGACGTACATGAAGGTGATCGTCCAAATGAATGCTTGGCTGCACGCGCAGTACGTATTCACCCTTCGTGAGACTTGGATCGTCTCGAGTCCAAAGCCGAGGTCCAGTTCAAGCGCAACGCGAAGCTGGACCTCGTCAAAGTTGTAATACAGTCTGCGCGTTGGACCAATGCTGTCGATCTGAAGGTAGAACCAGCCACCAATCGTTTCTCCTGGTGCAGCGCTCGTCGTGATCTCTTGGATCGCTGGACGCTGCGTCGCGGTCGTGACGATTGTCTGGATCTCATCCACAAAACTGCTTGAACCGCCCACCGCAGTGACGATCTGGATCGCTGAGATTGGCTGCTGGGCGCCTGGACCTCCGAGCACCAATGTATTACCGTCAATGTCCGCGCTCGCGCCGAGCCGATCCCCGCTCGCATAAGGCGTTGCACGCATTCCATAGCAAGCAGAGAAGAGCACGTCGAAGTATGAATTTGTCTCTAGCACAGCGCTGCCGACCTGCGTGCGGAACTCGATCTTGTAGTCGAACCCGAGACGATCCACCACCAAGTTCGTGTATTTCACCAGACCAAACACAATCGCCTTTGACGAATCGCCCAGCAGCCTTCCGCCCGGTGGATTCACATGCAAATCGGCGTTCTGCACTGGTGTGCTCGCTGGGTCAGTCGGACACGTCAGAATGCGCGCGCCGTTTGGGATGATTGCCTTCGAGTCCGCGTAGTCGAGATCCTTTGCCGTGTCACCAGTTTGAATTGTGTACTCGAATCGCAACTTCAACCCGGGACTGCCACTCACATAAACGCCATGGCGGATGATTGTCGTGATGCCACTCGGTTGGAAACGCAGTCGTGGGATGTTGAGATTGTTCGCACCAAAATCGATCGTCACGCAGGTGCTGAACGTGATCTCGATGACGATCTTCTGCCCCACCGAGTACTTGCCATCCGGTGAGAGGAACGTTGTTGCTACCACAATCGGCTTTCTCCCGTTCACCACCAAGTCCTTGTTGAAGCTCAGACTGTTCTCCGTGAACGGATACGGGAGATCCAGGTTCGCGAGTGTCGTCGGGTGTGTCGACATGTGCAAAATCGAAGCGGAGTCATCGCTGGCATCCAGCGAGTGGTGGTCGACGTACTCGACGTCCGTGCTGTAGTCGCCGTCGTCAACCGGGTACACAAAAGTCAACACCGTCGAGCCACTGCCGCTTGCGTACACGGCCTTGCGCAGGTTCACACCGAGATCCAGCCACAGGAACGGTAATCCAATCACGATCACATGCTGAGTGAACGTCACGACCAGCTTAAGTACATCACCACAGCGGTAGACGCCATTCGCGTTGGTTGCAGACACACTGATGACTGACGGGATCTTCGTGGTGTCAACTTTCAGAATTTGGTTGTTCACACCCAGGGGCATTGGTGGAGGGAGCGTTAGAATAGCGTCGGTCTTCGGGGTTGTTGAGAACCGTTTGATCGCACACTGATCGCTGTTCAGTGTCAGTGAGTCAACGTCCACGTACATGAGATCCGCTGTCACATCACCTTCTCGAACGATGTACTTGAACAGTAAGAGCTTCCGGTTGTTCTGATAGTACCCCTGGCAGAGCACATCGCGGCCAAAGGACACCGTGTTGAGCACCAGGATCGGCGCTTTCTCAGGGTACGCGCTTGGAGGCGGCTCGATAAAGACGTCCAGGCTCATCTCGACTACGATGTCGATCTCGTCGCCGACCACGAACGTGTTGCTGTTCACTATAGCTGCTGGTGTGATTGAGTACACACGCACCACAACCGGCGGCAATGTTTCGATCCTAATGTTGGCAGGCGACAGGTTGATCCCAGTCAATATTGTGGCCACCGCTTCACCGTTGTAGTTGATAATTGAGCAGTTGATCGGGTTGCACACGAGCGCCGCGTCGTCAAACTTGTCAAAGCTGAGCGCGAAGTCCCCATCCCGTACGATGTACATGAAGATCAGCTCGTCTGTCGCACTCCCTGAAATGTATGGCACCTGCGTGTTCGTGTTCATGTGCAGTGTCGGCAGTCCGTCCACAGCAACTTCGTCGGAAAACTTGAGCGTGAGCGTGATCACGTGGTTCGAGCCGTACTCGCCAGCAGCCACGTCGGCAGTGAATCTCACTATCGTCGTCACAAAGCTGACTGTTGGATCCACAACTACCGGCGGTGTCGCCAGTGCCAACACTGGATCAGGGAGTGTCAGATCAGCATCCAGGATCGGGTTCGCGGAAGCTCTTCGGATGGTGCCTTGATTGAGCAGCAAAGCCTTCGACGAGCGATAGTCCACTCCATCCGGCGCTCGGTCGCCAAGCATGACATTGTACGTGAAGAGCAAGGAGAGTGACCCACTCCCTGACACGTAAAAGGCTTGTCGGTTGTACTCGCCCACAGAAAGCTGGAGCGAAGGCACACCCTTCGTTGTGTTCACCGCCACTCGAGACGAAAAGCTGATGTCAATCGTGACTTGATCCCCGCGAACCACGTTATTCGACGGTGTCGACACCACTGCAAGTGCCAGTACCCGCGGAGGAATGCCGTCGATATCGATTTGCGCAGTACTTTTCAGTGATTTATTCGCCGCAGTGACTGCTGCGAACGTCAAGATCGCGTCCGCCGCGCCATTTCCTCGCTGCAGGAACCGCCTGATCGAGCCTCCATTCAGGTCCAGAGCGTTGTCGTCTTGGTAGTTCAAGTACGCATTCCCTGTCGCCAGGTGTGTGTCGTACCCAGCAACCGTGTACACAAACGTCAGCGCCCTCGTGCCGTCGCCCGATTTGTAACCCGCAGGACGCTTCACGGAGCCTGTCTCCATGTACAATCTTGGAAACCCTTGCACTTTTACTGGCTTCGTAAACGTCACTACAATCTGAATGTCGTCTCCCGGTGCATACACGCCATTCGTAGTCGATGAAGTGACGCCAATCGCCGGGTCCACAACTGGAATCGCTGTGTCGATCACAATGCTGTTCAGCGTTGCCAGGTTGGTTGGAGCTACCACCATTGTTGTGACTGCATCAGTGGTTGGGCGCGTCGAGTAATGCTTGAGAAAGCCTCCGTTCGTGTTCACATTCGCCGTGACATTCAGCACCGTGCCCAATGTCGCGTCGCCGCTCTGCACGACGTACAGAAACACGATCGTGTTAGTGTTGTTGCCGCTCGAAAAGATCGCATTCCGGGTCGTCGCGCCATTGCCGATCGCGGTGAGTGCCAACGAGAGCAGCGGGGTCCCGTACACTGTGATCGGGCGTGAGAACTGCATGCTGATGTAGATTTCCTCGCCTGTGCCAAACTCACCGTTCCCAGGTGTCGTGGACTTGACGTTCAACATAACTGGCGCCGTCGTGTCAATCACGACGTTGCTCGTGCCTGCCAGAGAGTTTGCACTTACGAGGTCGGGAAGAGTCAGGACCGGGGTCTGCATGTTGCGATCTTGAATCATGCCGCCGTTCAGACTGAGTGCAGTTGTCGACAGGTAGTTCAAATCGCTTGCGCTGTCAGTAAGAACTATCTCGTACTCGAACACGATCTTGGTCGTCCACGTGTTTAGCGTCACACACTCCGCCACACCGTTCGGACCTGTGATCGACGACATCAATGTCAACGTCGGCATCCCCAACGCCAGCACTTCGTCCGAGAACGTCACTTCGATCGGCAGTCGCATGCCCACGCCATAGGGCATTGGATACAGCGGCGTTGGGAGCGCTTTCACAGTCACAACCGTGAGAAGCGCTGCCCCAGAGGTATCCACCACGATGGACGACGCGATCCCCGCACTGGGAATTAGAGTTGCAGTGACGGTACCTGTATTGATAGACGACGCGATGTTCCCACCAGCATCCAAGAGCGCTAAGATCGGCTGGTGCTCGTTCGGCTGGCCATCGAGCACTCCGTTCGACAGATTCTGCTGCAAGAAGAGCGCCACTGGGCGTCCAACAATGATGTTGAACGGCCGTGAGACTTGCTCAATCTCGGACTTTATGTACGTCGTGGTTCCTGGGATTTTGGTGTACAGCGTGAACACGAGCGAGTAGTCGTCGCCGGCCTTGTCGATGCGCAGGCTCCGGAAGATCGCGATTCCTTGACGAACGTACGACTTGAGCTGTTGCGATGGCGAGAGCACGCCATTTGATGGATTCGACGAGATCGCGACATGAATCATACTGGAACTGTCTTCTTCAAGCGTATTGCCTCCTGAATCGGTCATCTTTAACACGGGTTGAATCGCAAACGCTTTTCCTCCACTCGCTTCTATCGGAGTGTTCAGCAGGACCAAGTTGTTGCACACACCTGCAGCGACTGTAAACGGGTTTGTCTCGATGCATGAGCCTCCGGGCAACACCAAATCTGTAGTGTAGCGCAGCGTGTACGGAGATCCGGCGACATCGATGAAGACTCCTTGAAACTTGGCGATACCAGCTCCAATCGTGACATTCAAGTTCCCTGCCGGCAGAAGATGACCACCCACCGGATTCTTCACAATCTCCAGTCGCACAGTTCCTTCGTACAGCGTGTCCACGCGGTTGCCACCTTTGTCGACGATAGCTGCTGCTGGTTGCGGCAAGAGCGCTGTGCCACCATACGCTGTACTCACGTCGGTCACGATTGCGATCGTGTACCTCAAGCCGATGATGACATCGAAAGCTGCTGTTTCCGCTCTTACGCCATGGTAGATCGATATCAGGGCAAGCGTGTACCCCGAGGCTGCCAAGTTGATGTAGAGATCGGTGCATTTGGCGATCCCGTTGACGAAAGTGAACGCGTTAGCGCTTGGTTGCACGGTACCGAAGCGTGCTGGGTTCACGCCGACGGAAGCGCGGACTGTCCCCGTGTTGACGTTTGTGAGGATGTTCCCGTCGTCATCTGTCAGTGCGACAACTGGTTGAAGCACGAACGGCTCTCCTGCGACCGAGTTGATGGGTTGGACGAGCACGATCAACTGGTTGGCGACAACGACTTCCTCGTACAGTAGGAGCCGCAGGATGAGTACCGCGATCGCGACGACGCCACGAATACCACCACCGCAAGCCTTCCACATCCTTGCACCACCGCTTCCATGTATATCCGCAAGATATGAATGAGTTTGCCTTCACTTTGCGCGCCGCCTCTGTGCTCGATCTTGAGTCCTGCACTTTCGTGGTGTATCTGTGCTTGATTTGCAAGCAGTAGGCGCCCTTTCGAATTGACCACCAATCGATTCAAATCTTGGATCTTCCACAAAAAAGCGACTCTTCACTCGGACTCCGCCCGAATCTGAAACAACGAGGTAACCTCAGCATGAAACACTACCAAGTTGTCCAAACGCAAACCAGCAAACATCAGCACCATCATTTCCCCAATCACACGCGCATCAACACAAACACACCGCGTGTTTTCGAGCCGATCGATGAGCTTGATGTCTATTTCGTGTAGAAGCCGTTATAGTCCAATCTCGTACAGAGGTTGGAGAGGTGGGAGTTGTGCTGTTGGTGAACAAAGCAAAACAAGAAGGAATCAGTAGCTAGATCACCACGCAAGAGCATCGCCACGCTTACCTGCAGCAACGACCGTCGCAGCAACTGCTGCATGAACTCCCCAAGGAGCGAGTCAAATTGGTTCTCCAGATCACTGGTCATACGGACAAACGGATTCTCCATTCCCCCCTCGCGTTCAGTTAGCGCGCGCTTGACGTCATCCGATAGCTCTTTGATTCTCGCGCGACGCATGTCGACTTGCGAGGACTGTCGGCGCTTGAGGACGCCTTTCTTCTTCCCAGCGCCGGGTCCGGTACCACCGCTGATGCGCTGAAAGCTCGCCAGTGCAGCTTCAGCCTCTTCTCGCGCCTTCTTCTCCGCCCGACGGTCGCGTTCAGCTTCACGCTCAGCCTTGATCGTCTCTTCGTCCAAAAAGTATGGGCGCGTGAAGCGCTCGATACTGTTGGAGAACGTCATGCAGACTGTCATGAGCTTCGTGAGTACTCGCAGCAAATCTGGATCAGTCAGAAGACATTCCTTCAAGCACATGTCCAAAAACTCGCCGTGGTAGTGCAGGATGTCGTCCACTGTTTCCACGGTCGTGAGCTGCTTCTGGAACGCGTGCCAGCGAGGCGAGATGACTTCGAACATCATGTAGTACACGAAATTCTGCTGGAAGTGAAGCATCCTCTGACGAAGGCAGAACGATGGTCCGAGGTCGGAGCGCAGCGACAGCTCTTTCGTTGTCTGGTGGTTCAGCCAGGCGTCACACAAACGGCGCTCCACGTGCTTGCAGAAGAATAGGTGCCGAAAGATCATCTGGTACTTCGTCAACGCGCCGCAGGAGACCACGAGCGCTAGCGGCCACTTCACCTTGTAGTCTAGCGTAAACGCGTCAATCACTTTGTAGCCTGGGTGATTCATCGAGGTGGACTTGAACGTGGTCAGGGAATCTCGAATCCCCTTTTGCGCTCGCTCGTGAATCGCCTCCATCTGGGAGATGAGGTTGTTTGGCGACAGGAAGCAGACTAAGTCGTCCTTGTACGGGTCCGACGAGCACGTCGACGTCTGCAATGACAGGTGAAGTAGCGACTCCAGACGGGAGATCGAGAGTTTGTCAGCTCGCAGCTTCAGCTCCTCTTCTGCCACGTCCATGAAGTCCACGAAGAAATCGCCTTGGTCCATGAGGAAGTAATGCTTCAGTGATACCAGCCGATTTGCCAGATCGTTGTCTTTCACGAAGAATTCCAATAGAGTCTGGCTTGCAAACGCGTGGGCTTTGTCGATCAGCTCTTCATACATCGACTCGCTCGCTGCAAACTCAATCGATCCAGCGAATGGACAATCAACTTGACGGCTACATGTGCGGAACACGTTCAAGTACTTCCCTGCTGTCAAGATCTTCTGTGCAAAACGCGCCAGAAAGAGCGGCACCTGCGCTTCACGCAGCGTGTACCGGTCTTGCCAGTACGTGGAGTACGGATTGTCGCTCACGTCTTCTTTGCCAACCTCGTCGTCACGCCGAATCATAAACTCGTCGTAGGGATCGACGAGATCTCCGTGATAGATCCAACGCTCCACCATCTTGAGATACGGCACTGTTGCTCTTTCCATCAGGAACGAGAATACCTGTCCAGCTTTCATGTCTCCAGCCAACGATGATCGGATCCGCTGGATCTCACTTAGTAACGAACCGCCGCCAAGCGTACTTCGACAGGCATCGACGAGCATGCTCAGCATCTCCATGGTTCGAAGACTTGGCTGAACGTAAAACCAGAGCTTCTGGATCGTCATCGCTCCTTGTCCGGTCGACGCTGTCAATTTCATTTGATGCTCGAGCTGCGCGATCACGATCGTGTATTCCTTGAGCAACGATTTCAGGGCTGCACAGAACGCGTGGTTGACTTGGCCGTACTCGTATCTCGAAAACTGCTCCACGTATAGCATCAACTTGAGATAGAACTCGCCCAAGCAGAAGCATCTCGATGCAAGCGACGAGATCGACGGATCCATCCCGTGCTGGTCCAACCTGAACTTGAATGTCCGCATCTCTTTCACCACGTCAACTCGGCTCTCAGTCACGTCGAGCCGGATGTAGCGGCCCGACACGCCAACAAAAGCGTACAACAGGTCGTCGATGATGATGGATTCTTGGATCGACGGTGGGTACGAGGACAGCGGTGGGAGATTCACATCGCCGTCATCTGTTGCTTCGCGGCGCTTCTTGTGGGGCTGCACAAACGTCTCCCCAGTCAGATATCCTCGCTCGCGGTTCCAGCTTGGGTCGTACGGAATGTTTGACTTTGTGATTTCCCACACTTGGAAGCAGTCGTTCGAGCCGTCGTTCTCCTTCGCAAGTTGGATGATCGGAGGTGCAAGGACATCGAACGGATCGGCGCGTGCAGAGAGGAACATATCGGCAGCATACATCTTGAAGAGCACCTTGTCACTAGTGATAATGGTCTTCTGCTGCTCCAGCATGACGTTCGTTGAATTCATCGAAAAGAACGAGCTCTCTGACCGTCTCACGGACTTGGTGCTGAACGCTCCAAGACTGCCGTTGTCTCCTCCAAACGCATCGCTGTCGTCTTCACGCGAGTCTGGTGCTGCATTTGGGTTCACAAGACGCCACTTCTCGCCATTCGAAATCACCGGTCCCTTCTTCGTCGTCAGCTGCTGGGTCATGGGATCCACGGACAGGAAATGCCCCTTGCGGCTTCCACTGACGCAGTACAGTGCGACAATGTCTGAGAAGTGCACTTCGCCGCAGTCCGTGCGCATGTTGGCGTTCATGAGCACAAACACTTGGTCGTCATCTCCGTTGAGGCCGTCCCCAGAAACATCAATCTGCGACGACAGGTTCTTCTGCGGCGTTCTGCGCGACGACTTCACGGGCGTGGACGACGACACTGACGACGGTGGCGGTGCCAAAGCAGAAATCCGCAAGCACTGGTGGTTATTCAGCCTCAATCGAATCAACGAGTCATACAGAATTTCCGTTCCGCACCGCGATCGCTCTTTTTGGTTGTCACCTACACCACCCCCTGCAGCACCTCGTGGTAGCGTGTTCTGGGTGCTCACGCCGCTCATCGCTGCTGCACTGCTGACTGAAAAACTGCTCGCCACTGAACGACTCGCAAAGCTGGACGCCCCATGCTGCGATGACGTGGGGAGGCTACCCATGGCCCCCAAGCTCGTCCCGCTAACTCCACCGGCAAATTTTGACGTTGCGCCCTTGAAATTTGCCGAGTCCAGCATGTTCATCAGCTCCTTGTGTGGCGAGAGTGGGTGCCCTCCTACCGCAGCGCCACCTCTGCTGTTACCATTGTTGTTGTTGTTGCTGACACTGCTGCTGCGATATCGATCATTGAGCACCGGGTTCGCCTTTGCACTCACGCCACCTACCATGGACAATGAAGCTGACGAAGAACCTTCAAACCCCATCGCCGCGATCTGGTTGCTGCTCGTATTCATCTTCGAGAGAGTCGACTCCAACGCACGTCTCGAACGTGGCGTCAATGGATCTTCACTCGTCGCTGGCGTTGTCGCTACTGATGGCGCCGCCTTTCCGGGAAGGGACGTATCGATGTACAACCCGCTGGCGCTCGCTGGTCCGCCGCCTCCCCCTGATGCCCCAAACGACGTCGCCGCCGAGGATGAGGACGACGCGGACGATGTAGGACGTACCGTCGTGCTCTCACTGCGACTCGAGAAACTTGACGCCGCAGATAAAGTTGCAGCGGTCGCGGCGGAAGACCGGAACTGCGTGTACGCCGCCATGGCCGCTTCCCGGCTCGCGCGCGATCCGGCAGCGTGTCGTGACGATGCTGAGAACTCTCCTGCGCTGCCTGAGTCTCCAAGAGAGCTGCCAGCTGCCACTCGAGTGCTTGTTGCATCACGACTGGAAGCTTGTCTCCTCCCTGCTGCTGCTGCGCGCGCACTGCTCTCCTCGGCGTTGCCACCGGGCTCGCCGACTGGCTGCGGCGTCATTTTGTCGGCTCGTTTCCTTCAATTGCAAGTCAACTTTGCGTGGGCTTTCCGCGCCGCCGCCGCAGGCGCAGTTTATATCAAAAATATTTCACACTTTGTCTCTAAAACTGGGAAGACATCATTTGGTTTTGGACGAAGCGCATTGGATGTGCAAAAAGTAGAAAGCTGGGATATCTTGGAAATCGTACACAGACTGCGAAATTGACTGACGCTTCTGTGGCACAAAACTTCGATACCCACAACTGCAGAAAACAAAACGCAGAAAAGCATGAGGGTACGTACGGTAATGCCCGCCCCAGCGTCATGCGGGCGTGTATGCATGCGTCTCCTTCTCTATGTGGCCTGTCTTACAATTCATGTGCACACTACAGAACATCAACGTTATGTTATGCCACCTGTGCTACTGCCGTAAGCATATATTCTGACAGAGATTCATCGTTCTTCTGTAGCTCCCCGCGACGATCATCCTCGTGCTGGCGTTGCCACTCCTGTGGCTCGCCGGCGTGCTCTTCACGCCAGCGAACGAAGTCGGTGGCGTGCTCGCTCTCTCCGTCGCAGAGTACGTATTGTGTGCTGTATTTGGTGTGTTCGTCCCAGTGATGCTGATTGTTATTGGCTTATGAATTCCATTCGTAACGACAACCGCGCAGTGCGATCCTGGCGCACATCCGTCCATGGGTGTACCTGACTGCCGGGTTCTATCACCCGCACCTTCTGCAGGTGCACATTTATGCTTCTCTATTTCTCTCGCCTGACCTCTATGGCCGGCTTTACATGTTGAGCTAACCCGATCGTTTGCTTCCTGCGTGCGCTTTTGGTACATAGCTACTGTTTGTGCTGCCGCTCGCGTTTGGACTCGCGAAGCGCGTGGAGCCTGAGCTGGGGGCTGCGAACCTGGGGCGTTTGCTGGTGTTCGCGAACACGATGGCTAGTTTTGTGCTCTTCGTGGAGCTTTTCTCGCTCTACATCATCTTCCGCGACCCGATCTACCTGTACGTTTGGTGCATGTGAACTGAACGTCAGCCTGTCCTTTGCACTTGTTCTGGCTCACTAACGTCGAAAACCTATGCACATGATTCACCTTAACAGTAACACTAGCTTGTCCGGTTTCGCTGGCGGCATTACGGCCTTGCTTGTCGCGTTCATGAAGCCCACACCACTCGCCACAGCGCCGATTTTTCCAGGACTCAAGCTTCGCGTGAGTGACTTCGTCCCCCAATGCGCGCTTGCATTCAACCGAAGACTGACTGATTGCATTGTGATTTATTGTGTGCTATGTGCAGTTCTACCCGCTGGTCGCCACGCTTGTGTTCTCGTTCCTGTCGCTTGTAGGTCTGTCATCGACCACGCCCGCCCTGCGTGCTGCGTTCATCGGCGCTGGTCCGTTCTCAGTGCTCGGCGGCTACTTTGGCTGGTACTACCTTCGGTTCCTCAATAAGAACCACGATCAGACTCGCGGCGACAGCTCGGAGGAGTTTGCGCTCGTCGTGCTGCTC
Organism: Globisporangium iwayamae; assembly: GCA_023336215.1. NCBI lineage: Eukaryota > Oomycota > Peronosporomycetes > Pythiales > Pythiaceae > Globisporangium > Globisporangium iwayamae. The sequence goes on from JAADWP010000363.1 coordinate 20,058, forward strand.
CCAGACGTCTTCACGTACGTTCTTTTCTCTTTTGCATTGATATTTGACTACTGTACTGACCAGTTGTTGATGATGAAAAATGCTTATCAGACCCATTGTTGGCCCGCTAGCGAACTTTTCCTTTAGCGTCGTGAAGCTCTGCGGCTACTTCAAGAACCGCTCGGACAAACCTGCGGCGATCCTGCCCGTCGTCTCCGTACGTTCCCATCAATGATCAATACGCTCTCATGAAGTGCCTGATGCCAACTGTTTTTTTCCCGCTTTGCTCTGTAGGAGGCGAATGACGACCCAATCGCTGAGCGACGAAAGTGAGTGCTGTAGCCACCAGCTTGCTGGCTGATTACTGCGATTTAAGCGTTCGTTAATTGGTCGCTAATGCTGTGGTGGTGCTTGTATTCGCTGTGTTTTGCTGCAGAGCGCGAGCCATGAAGGCTCTCGACGAGAAGCTCGCGAAGCTCGCGCACGCCCGTGACGACAACGGCATCACGCCACTCACCGACGCGACCGCTTTGTCGTCGTCCACATAAAGTGAGCCATGAAGGACTCACAAGTGCTACAGCCTACAAACGCCGGCTGGTTGAATTTTATCACTGGACAAGACCATATCCACACACTCATCGCACAACTTTGCCAGCGGGTCGACGATGCACAACGAAGAATGCACAGGTTTATCTTTTCACGTGTGTCTTTCGTTGGTGTTATATGCATATGATGTGTTTGTTGTGATCTAAAAGCGACACGAGACCACCAATTGCGAGCCCCAGCCATCCATCCATCCATTCATCCTCGCAAGAGCTTCATTAAGATCTCTCATTGTGCGCCTGCTGCCAATGGCTCGCCTCCCTCCAGTCAGGCCCTCCATGTGTCGCCGCCTCTCTTGTTTTGCCGTGTAGCAAGCTGAATTCGCTCGTCGCCCACCCTAGTTGAAGAGCATCGAGACCGACTTCTTGCCGTGGATGTTCTGAATCGCCTGCGCCACGAGCGGCGCGATGTCGAGCTGCACGATCTTGTCGTTGCCCTTGCAGCTCTCCGGCAGCGGCGTTGTGTTGACGACTACAACCTCCTTGAGCGCCGAGTTCTTGATCTTCTCGCTCGCGCTGCCGTTAAACAAGCCGTGCGAGGCGAACGCGTACACGTTGCGTGCGCCGTGGTCCGACAGGTGCTGCGCGGCCTTGCAGAGCGTGCCAGCCGTGTCGATCATGTCATCCACAATAATGCAGTCTGAGCCTTCGACGTTGCCGACCAGGTCCATCTTGTCGATTTCGTTCGCCTTGATGCGCTGCTTGATGATCATCGCGAGGCCGGTGTTCTGCAGACCGTACTTGCCCACGAGCCACTCGCGGAACTTCTTGGCGCGCGCGACACCGCCGGCGTCTGGGGACACCACGACGGGGTTCACGAGCTCGTGGTTGCCAAAGTAGGACACACCTACGAGGCCACCGTCCAGGTTGTCCACGGGCACGCGCGGGCCGAAGAAGCCCTGGATCTGGCCACAGTGGAGGTCCACGGAGATGACGCGGTCGACGCCCATGGCCTCCAGGAGGCGCGCGACGTCGGCGGCCGAGATCGGCACACGCGCCGCCATCTTGCGGTCCTGACGCGCGTAGCCGTAGTACGGGATCACGGCCGTAATGCGGCGCGCGGACGAGCGGCGCATCGTGCTCACCATGAGCAGCAACTCCATGAGGTTCTCGTTCACGGGTACGCACGTCGGCTGCACGATGTACACGTCCTTGCCGCGCACGTTCTCGTGCACCATGACGTTCACCTCACCGTCGGCGAAGCGCTCGACCGTGATCTTGCCGAGCTGCACGCCCACGAGTTTTGCCACGTTGCTTGCGAGCTCCGGGTTGGCGTTGCCGCTGAAAATCTTGAGGCCATTGATCTTGGGCTGCTTCAACACGGTCGCAGGCTTCGGGTACGTGCGCAGGTCGTCCTCGGCGAGCGCGTGGTTCTGCGATGCGTGCGCGCTGTTGCCGAGCGCGAGGCCGACGCTCATGCAGCCGATGGCCGAGGCGGTTGCGGCGAACTGGCGATGGCGGCCGAGGAGCTGGCGGAACATGGTGCTGTGGAGCTTTTCGGGAATGCAGGAGCGATCGATGTGACTGGACAGCCCAGCCAAACAAAACAGCAACAGGGGCGATGGACCACAGGAAGTGCGAGCGAGCGCCACTTCAAAAAGCGTCGCCACCCGTCCGTCCACCCAACAAAAGACAATGACGAGGAAGTATGCAATTGGTGAGTACGGGCTTGAGAGTGTTTCCTGTGGGTGAGAGAATGCGCATTCTACAATCTTCTACAAATGCATATTTGTATATATGCATTTATACATAGTATGCATTAAGTGCATGATAGCTGCGCTTGAGCTTAAATTTGCTCATTTAGACATGATATAATTTATAAATTACGTATATAAACAGCTAGTTTTCTTTTTCTACAGTATAGCCAAATTGCTTTGTTACGCACCCCCGCGCAAGTGACGTCAACAAAACGGCACACAAGAAAGTGCGCAGAACTGCTTGGACGACGACGACAACAAGCGCTTGTGACCAGCGTGACCAGCAGCTCACTTCACTCTTGCTCGTTCGCTCGCGCAACAGTCCACTCACGCACGCGCGCACTCGACCAAACCGACCGACGCACGTTCAGCTGCAGACGAATCGCCACCCGAGCGTTCGTTCAACCAGTTGCCTGCCTGCCCACCTCGCTACCGAAATCCCATCGTCACAACCATGACGGCTACCCGCGTGCTGCTCATCGACAACTACGACTCGTTCACGTACAACATCTTCCAGTACATGGCGCAGCTGGGCGCGCACGTGGACGTGATCCGCAACGACCAGATCACGATTGAGGGCATCAGGGAGCTCAACCCGGACCGCATCATGATCTCCCCGGGACCTGGGTACCCGCGCGACGCGGGCATCTCGTGCGACGTCATCCGCGAGTTCGCCGGCAAGGTGCCGATCGCCGGGGTCTGTCTCGGTGCGTCTCCTGGCTCTTGTAATATGCGTATGGTGTCATTCACTAGGCCTTACATGCGGTGCTCACTGTATAACGCATGTTTGTATTTGTACAGGCCACCAGTGCATGTACGAGGTGTTCGGCGGCACCGTGGACCACGCGGGCGAGATCATGCACGGCAAGCAGTCGACGATGGTGAACGACGGCAAGGGCCTCTTCACGGGCATGGCGCCCGAGTTCAAGGCGATCCGGTACCACTCGCTCGTGGGTCTCCCGGAAACACTGCCGGACGAGCTCGAGGTCACGGCAACCGTCAAGGGCACCAACATGATCATGGGCGTGCGCCACAAGAAGTACAAGGTCGAGGGCTTCCAGTTCCACCCGGAGAGTATTTTAACAGAGGACGGCCTGCGCCTCATCCAGAACTTCCTCGACATGTAAGCACACAACAAGTATACAGTGTCAGCCATGCTCAGAGCTCTCCAGCTGTGGACCCGATGGGAAAAAAACAAAAAATAAACAAATGGAGTGCGGTTCAGTCACACACCAGCAGCAGAAGTTTCTGGCTGTCATATTCGTTAATCGACTTCTCGTCATCGACTTCTCTTTTACGAGCAAAATATACCTGGAAGACAAGCACTTTCTGATACCGGCGAGCGGGGCATGTTTAGATGTCGCCTTCTTTCCATTTCCTCTCCTTGTTCACACTCTCCGATCTAATCCTCGGCAAAGAGGAAGTCGAGGTCTTGCTCCGAGATTGGAGGCGCCGACGTCGGGACAACCTGAGGAAAGGAACAGGTCATGGGTATAACGTGAGCTTCAGCATCTTGTGCAAACGCGTAACGCCAATCACACAAACAGCTCATGTAGCAAACCTGGAGCTGGTCGATCACGCTCTTGTTGTCGGACGTCCACGCCAGGAATCGCTGGAACTGCTGAGAAGTCATCGTGTTGCGAGTCTGGTGGAGAATCGTCTGTGATCATGAAACAGCAGTGCACATGTCCGTATCTGTCTGCCATACCAGAGTGCTACATTCAGAGCAAAACCAACGCACCTCAATGCCTGGGAAGAACAACCAGTCGTGAGCACGCAACGCCGAGAAGCACTTGGCGATCGCGTCAAGTTTGCGTGCTTCGTCGCGGACGTAGGCTGTCATCCCGTGCAGCTGTCGACACTGGTCATCCGAGAGCCGCAGCTGTGTTCGTAAGGACATAAAAAGCTCCGAGTCTTCTGTTGCCGCCGCGATCAGCACCTGGTTCTCAGAGTTCGCGCGATGAATCTGAGGGAAGAACAAAGCGTCCAATGCGGTGTGATCGGCTATGTAATTGCACGCGTACGATAGATGATATCCAACACATGGAACTTACCGCACTGGTGCTGCGCGAGTGGTGACCGAGGATGCGCGCCATGAGCTCCATTTTTGCCTCCTTGGACATCAGCGCGTGGCGAAGGTGTTCTCCAGAGCTGTACTCTGCTCCAACAACACACAGCTAGTTCATACAAGACGCACACCACCACCAACAGCATACCAAACACGAATACGGTACCTAGAGCATTGATCAGGTCCTGCGACTGGCCCGAGCCAAAGCTGTGCACTTTGAGCAAGTTGAGCGAGTTCTCGAGCTTGGACACTTCGCCCTCGTACGTCTCCACCATGCCCTTCTTCTTCTCGCGACGCACACGTGCAGAAGCGCGATTCCGTTCCAGGCTACACAAATCGTGAAGCGTTATGGGTCACAGTCAGCATTCTCACACAAGTAGCTCTTACAACAAAAGAAAGCGAACTCGCACCGGCGCTGTCGTCTATCGTCTTCTTCTTGGAGCTTCTGGTAAATCGATAGCAGGTCCGGCGTGCGCATGATCTGCTTGATCTCCTCTGTGCCCACCTGCGACGGATCCGTACCGCTTACTCGCGCCAAAAGCGCAGTGTCCATCGTGAGTCCGCCCGTACTGGCTGCAAACTGCGCCGCTGAGATGCCGCCGATCTCCTGTCGAGTCATTTTCATGCCACCACCACCGCCTCCGATGACGCCGCTCTTGTCTTCCATGCCCGTGCCAGCGAACAGCTGCCCTCCTTCCGCAAACGTCATGCCACGAATGCCCGTCGACGGGCTCGTCGATCCGTTCTCACGGGCTTGTTTGGCCTGCGCTACCGCGCCAGTCACAACCCCAGGGCGACCCATGTTCGCAGGGTTTGAGCTCGCAGCGTAAAGAAATTGCGGCGGCGTCTGCCACTGTCCAGTGGGCGCCTGTCGCTTTGCCGAGCTCGGCATGCCGTCTCCGCCAGCGTTCCCATACGGACTGTCTGACCGCCTCCCGCCGCCTCCTCCGTAGTACGGAGGCATGGCGTTCTGCGTGTTTGTCGGCGGCATGTACGACGGCAGTGAGCTCGGCAAGTCACCCTCGAGGTCCGAGGCGTTCGTGCCTGCGCCGCCAGAGCTGGGCCCTGCATTACTACTGCTGTTGTTGGAGGAAGCCCCCGCCATGAAGGCTGCGTACTGCGACACGCTGGCGTCCGCAGCGCTGTTGCTGCTCCCATAGGAGCCACTGCCGCCGGGGTTCTGCATCGTACGTCACGTCGTCGGCGCTCGCTTGGTCACTTTTGTCGTCACTTCCTTCTTCACTGCAAAGTGCATTCACCCTTGTGGCGTGGGGTCGTGGGACAAGCATCTGGTCCTTACGGTGTGTGTTGCGGGTTCGAGCCCCACACCGGACACTTTCGTAATCGTACCAAACTTGGAGAACGGTCGGCTTCAAGCGAAATAATTACCGACCCA
>JAADWP010000364.1:0-25799 GCA_023336215.1 Globisporangium iwayamae
CCCCCCCCCCCCCCCCATGTGGTCACGCATACAGAGCCATTATCTATTTGCAAGCACACACACACACACGACAAGACGTACGTCGTCACAGGGATATGCGGTGGGTCGCCGATCGAGCCCAACAGATCACGTCGCGCGCGCCGGAACCTCGTCGTGTTTGCTGTTGAGTGCAGTACCAACGGACAGCTCCTTCACCACGTCTACTTCTCGTCTCTCTCGTTGTCTGCGGGGCGCTGCTGCTGTCGCTTCCCTTCGCTTCTTCTTGTTGCGTCGCGCAGCTTTCCGCTCTCTCCGCCGCTTTTTCTGTTGTTGTTTCCTTGTTGTCAGTGTGGAACGAACTGGCTGAGTGAAGTTCCTTTTTGGTCAACGATATTACGCTATGTTGTGGGATATTACGCTATGCTATGCAATTCAATTTTGAGTTGCGTCTCCTTTGCTGCTGTCCTGGTAAAATCCGCAGCGCACGCTTACGCAAAGCCGAATAAGTCCGCAATCAACCAATTCACAATTGAATTGCCTTGATTTCGAATATATCCGTTTTGCCATCCACACCACGCTGAGCCGAGGCCACACCTCATCTCTCATCACCTAAGCTATGGTGGCTGCTTTGGCAACAGGTCTCGACGACGGCACATTCAGTACCTTCGGATCAGTTTGCTATCGTAGATCGCCGAATTCTTCTACACGACTCGTGCAGTTACTCGATGCCAAAGTGGTTGCTGGATGACGTCCAAGACATCGCAGACGATGAAGAAGAGGACTGGTTCACGTACACTAACTGGATGGTAATTGACGGTGCGATTGATGTTGTTAATATATGGCTACATTCCTAACATGACTGCTTGCGCACACACATGGCTGTCCACGCACTGTTTTATGGCAGCTGAGACGCACGGTGGACATAGCGCCGAGCGACGTAAGCACATACATACCACCGTCATGCACGCGACTTCATCGATGCACTCGACGCACTCATTCACTCACTGCTGCTGGGTATCAAAGAGCAGGTCGACGTGGATCCGATCGCCGTCACCTTTGCACGCGGTGGCTTTGACGTTGAGGCTGATGGCGACGTCCTTGTAGCGCATGGTGCTCGCATCCGCAAAGAGCCCGAAGGACTCGACGCGCTCGATCTCGCAGAAGCCCGCGTCCTGCAGGTAGCTCTCGAGTAGCGGCGCGAAGAAACCCACCTTGTGCACGTCGAAAGCGTCCGTCTGACCACCGTACATCATGTTCATGATAAAGAACCGCTCGGCGTCGGTCGTCGTCTCCTTCGCAAAGAGCGTCGAGAGCACGAGCAGGTCAGGGACGGACACGAGGAGCGCGCCGCCGGGACGCAGCACGCGGAACCACTCGCGCAGCGTCGCGCGCACCTCGTCCTGGAGCCGGTAATGGCAGTGCTCGAGCACGTGCGACGCGTAGATCGCCGTCACGGAGCTGTCCGGGAACGGGTGCAGGTTGTCCATGTGCACGTGGAAGTCGACGTCCGCACGGTCGTTCGCGTCGACGATCCACCAGTCGCGCTTGGCCACGTGGCCGCCGATGTGCAGCAGGATGTTGCGGTTGTCCGCGATCGCGTCGCTCACCTTGACGATGTACTCGTCCTCGACGTGGGTGTCGCGCTGTCCCGAGAGCACGGGGAACTCGCCCGGCGCGATTTGGCTCAAGCGGGTCGCGGGAAAGATGTGGGACGACGAGGTCTTATTTGTACGCAGGTGCAAAGCCTTCAGCACGGTCCAAGAGCTCTGGAGCGCGCTCTCAAAGTTGTCCGCGTACTTGCGCGTGTCGAAGAGCGGGTACAGCAGGCGATTCGTCTCAACCTTGGCTCGCAATTTGCTCAGCAACTTGCTGTTGGTCGCTAGCAGCACGGCCATCTCAACGTACTCCTTGAAAGAGTTGACTGTGAGGTCGTGCAGGTCGAGCGAGTGGAGTGCCGAGCTCCCGGCGCGATTACTCATGCGGTTGCCCTCGAGCGTGACTACGGGGACGCCGGCCATGAGCGCGTCGATCATCGTCGTGTGGCCGTTCTTCATGGACGTATCAAGAATCAGGTCGGCCGCGCGCTTCGAGTGCGTGTGGTGGATCCAGGGCGCTAGGTTCGAGAACACGAGCCGCTTCTCGCCGTCGATTCCGTGCCCGTTCGCCTCGCGCTTGAGATTCTTCTCGGCGTCTTCGTGACCAATGTACCGTAAAAACCAGAGCACACTGTGCGGCACGCGAGCGAGAATGGCCATCCAGGCGCTGAAGATGCTCGGGTCGATCTTCTGCCAGTTGCTGAACGTCGCAAATACAAAGAGACTCGCGTCCCCCTGAGCCTGAGGCAGCAGCGGTCGATCGCCCTCAATCGTGTGGCCCAGCAACTGCATGTGGTCGTTCACGATGTAGTGCGTGGGCAGGAAGAGCAGCTTCTCTGTGAAGATCTCGGCGCTGTACTCGGCGGGCGTCGAGACCGCGTCGCTGATGAAGAAGTCGATGTTAGCGTTGCCCGTGGTCATCGGGTATCCGAGGAAGGACATCTGCACAGGGCTGGGACGGTAGTCGAAGATCATGAGTCCTGAGTGTAGCGTGTGACCGTTCAAGTCGATGAGCACGTGGATACTGTGCTTCTTTATAATCGCGGCGGCCTCAGACGGGTCCTTGCCCACGAGCGACACCATATGGTCCACGCTGCGCGAGATGTTGCGCCGCCACCAGGACGACTCGGCTGTCAGTGAGAAGCAGTAGACGACTGTAGCGCTGTGGCTTGCGCTCGAGAGCATCTCCAGCATTCCACGCATGAGCGTCGAGACTGGGTGAACGCCAAAGTCCGACGACACGAAGCCCACGCGCAGCGCTGGCATCTGCAGGTGGAGATCGTTACGATCGCAGCAGAGCGCCTGGCTACCGGAGGTATCTGCAGCAGCCTGGCGACTGAGCGCAAGGATGATCGAAGGCGAGAACTCGGCAAAGTCGAGAGCGCTGATCGACGTGAGTGTGTTGAGGTTGTCGTCGATGAACTCTTGGATCTGCTCGAGCATGGGCTCGCGGTCGTGCCAGTCGGCCATCCAGATGCGCACCTTGAACAGAGTGTGGGTATCTTTCTTCGCTCCTTTCTCGAACACGGCCTTCTCGAGTGCTGCGGCAGCCTGCGGCATCTTGAGCGCGTACAAGTAGCACTTGCCCAGCTGCAGCCAGCTCTCGACGTCGCGGTCGTTTACGCGCACGGCCTCCTCGAAGGTCCTGGTCGCCTTCTCCAGGTCGCCCAGCGCGTACTGCGCGACACCCAGGTACTCGTACGGCGTGGTGAAGTTGATGTCTGCCACCGCTGCAAAAAGTGAACAGGTACGGCAGTCAGCTTTGGACGACAATGCGACTCTTTATTCAGCCATCAACGCAAGCGCAGTACGCACCTGCCGGGTTCTCGTTGACGACCTGCCTTGCGATCTTCTCGACCGCCACCAGCTCATTGTTTCGGTATAGACCGCTCAGTAGCGAGTACACCTCTGCAGATGAGAACGAGGCGTAGCTGCTTGTGGTACCTGCTGCCGTCACTGCTGCAGCCACATAGATCAGCAGTAGCAGCACGATGAATTCACTATTTCCATGACGGAAGTGCATTGTGTGTAGCTGTCTGATCTGGTTGTGTAGGTCGTTATAGTGGAGGCCGCTTGATGCGGAGCCAAGATCCACCAAGTCGCTGAGCGGATCCCAATCAACAAGGAAGGACATATGAGAAAATGGAAGATCTTGGCTCCGGCGACCTTTCGCGTGAAAAAAATATTTTTTGTGTCATGAAAGTCAAAGAAGCAAAAGTAAGACACGATCTATTATCTATAACCTTATACATATAGATGTATAAACTGAAGCAGGTATAGTTGTGATCGTACCTAATCAAAATAATGCACCTTCTACTCACCCTCAATCTCCTATGTTTGCTTATGTCTTATAAATATACGGAGGTGTGCCTTACTCGCGCGCCTACATGCATTTCGAATGCAAAGAAAGTTCTTTGTTGACACGAAAAAAGAATGAGAAGAACAAAACACGAGAAGCGCGAAGCAACGCACCTCAGCAGGACGATGCGACGCACGAGCCCCCAGCACGCGCGACTCGCAGGCGGTACGTTTCTCCTGTGTCCACAGGCGCTCGTGTGCGTGTCTTGTGCGGCATGTGCATCCGCATGCGCGTGGTGAACGTCCTTTCGGCCGGTCATGTTGAAGTTTGAATCCGCGCGCACATTCTCCCGCTTTCCTCGAGCGACAGGAGGAGCTCGGATAGTGGCTTCGCGCGTGGCTGCTTTCTCTGTCTATACTTGTAGTCTGTGTGTGTATATGTATGTGGGTGCACTCTTGTCTATTGGATTGACGCACGCTAACTGACAATGACGACGGCTCTTGCTCTTTGTCACTTGCATGTGTGTAGGCGATCGTAAAGAGCCATCTGCAGTCGTGGAGCTCTTTGGCGGTGGCGAAGAGCCGGAAGACGCGACGAGCGACGATGGACTACTGCTCTTGACGGACGACGAGCGCTTTGATAAAGTGGCCGGCAACAGCAGCTCGTTCGCGCGTACCGTGTCGTCGTCGAACGACTCGGTTCAGTCCGACGACGACGACGATGAAAATCACGCAGAGAAGCGTGACGACGACAACAACAACAACAACAACAACAGCCCGAAGCGAATCACCACTGTCAATGAGACTTCTATCAGTAACAACATGAACGCGGACGAGTGGGAGTCGCTGCAGAACGAGAACGAGCAGCTGCGGCGCCAGGTCGCAGACCTGACGAGCGCGCTCGTGGCGCGAGACATGGAGATTGCGTCGCTGCGCGAGCGCTGTCAGCACCTCATGACGTCGGTCGAGCAGCAGGACGAGGTGATCGCGAAGATCTACGCCGCAGCCTCGGACTCGCCTCCCAAAACCCCTGTCAGCAACAGCAGAAGTGGTACCGCCAACAACAATGGGAGCAGCAATCCAGTAAACATCCCAGTTCAAGGGGCGCGCGTGTCAGCGGACGTGCACAAGCAGAAGAGGATCCAAGGGGGCTTTTTTCAAGTTGTCGAGTCGCCAAAAAAGACCCACGAGATCGTGAACAAGCACCCGAAAGCAAAGACCCTCGAGAACATGCGGCGGTACCCTGATGCGGCAACCCCAGTCGAGCCGGCTCGTGAACTACTGGAAGCGCACATGGACTCGATGGGCTACCAGCAGCAGAAAGCCGATGATGCGATCGAGACGCTTTCGAAAGAGAGTGTGGCTTTCAAACGAGCACAGAGCCTTGGCGATGAAGTAGAGAACCTGAGTGTTGGGATGCTCGACCGACTGCTATTCCCTTCGCCACCGAAGAACGAGCCGCTGTTTGGTGATAGTAGCTGCGGCATCTTTAAGAGCGGTCCTCGTTCTGTGGCTTCGTCGTCGGACATGAACTTGCGGAAAGTCCTACCGCCGCAGTCGCCCTTCATGGAGCGCCGAGGGAGCATTACGAGCGAAGAGGACTTTGCCAAGTCCGCGGGCTTCCTGCGCAAGTCAAACCGGAAACTCTCAGGGCGGCTGAGTGTGAGTGACTTTGGGCTGCTGGGCGACGACACGCAGCCATGTGGTCACTCGAAATCTTCTTCTTCCAGTCACTCACAATCGATTCAACCTGAAGATGGCAGCGACGCAGATGCCGCAGACGGGTCTTCGTCCACGCGCAGCCAACGCCGCACTGCGAGCCAGCGGAACCTGTTTGGAGAGATTGATATCGCGCTCAACGAGGAGGCGAAGCGCAAGAAAGATAAGCAAAAGGCGGCAAGTGCGAATGCTGAGAAGGAAAAGCAAGAAGATGAGCTCACATATGCGCAGTTCCTCGAGCGCATCAGTCTTCCGGGGTCCCGTGACATTCTCGACAGCATTCGCAAGTTCGTTGGATCGATCCTTGGCCCGCGAGGCGATGGGAAGCCACCGCGCTCGTCGGACTACCTCGACTACGACTTCTACGGCGACCACGAGTTCCAGCGGCGGTACGAGTACTTTTTCCAGAAAATGGACGACACTCTGCAGAGCCATGCTGCATGGCGTCACGCGTCGGAGACGATGCTGTCGAAGGCGAGAGATGGTATTGAGAAGTACGTGATGGACAAGCTCTTCGACATCGCGTTCAACCAGCTCCCGCAGTGCCAGCTGTGGAAGAAAGAGGATGAGAAACTCTTCCGACGCATGAAGCTGCTGTCGGTACGTGCTTGCAAGCTCAATTCTGGTTGCCTGAGGCTTGAGGCGCTATAGGACTAACCGTCATACAATGCTTCTCTCTGAACAGTTTGTGACTCCAGACATGCTGGATATCAAGCCGTGCATGCGGAACGAAGTTGTGTGGTCGATGGCCGAGGATGAACTGCGTCGCATCAACTCCTTCCGTGCGCCGGGGGACAAAATCAACTGCATCGTGCGCTGCTGCAGCGTGATCTTCAGCGTGCTGAACCTGTCGCGAGGCGACTCGGGGAGTCGTCCGGGCGCCGACGATTTTCTCCCCGTCTTCATTTACATTGTGCTGCACTCGCAAATCCCGCGCCTGTTTTCGAACTGCGAGTACATTTCTGCGTACCGGAACCCTGCCGATCTCATGTCCAAGTACGTTGCGTTTGGAGCCTGCTACCTTGTGGTTGACTACTGGCGGATTGGGGACTCATGATGTGGTTGTTACTGCGCTGCTACAGGGCTGGCTACTGTTTTGTGAACCTGCGTAGCGCGATTGAGTTTATTAATGTGCTCGACGCGTCCATGCTTTCGATTCCGTCGGAAGACTTTGACAGGTTCGTGTGCGATCGAGTGGAAAAACGAGCGTGTCTTCCTTACTGACCCACTTTTTTTCTTTGTGTCACCAGACTCTATGGCGAGCGTGAGCGTCTGCTGCAGAACAGCAGCAGCAACAAGGGACGTCGTTGAGAGCGTCGTGGCTCCAGTATCATCAAGTGATGTCGGTGTTGCATGTTTCACAGTGCATTATTATTTTCCTTTCTAACTAATCCAATACGACAGCTTCCGAGAACGAGGAGGAGAAGCGTTGGGCTGCAACTCACAAGAATCAACGATTTGACCAGTCTTGAAAAGACGAGCTTTCTCACGATCGGAAGCAAGCCCGAGTCGAGAGGCCGCCTGCTGCCGCAGACAATAGAGAAAGGCAGAATTGCTGAGTAAGGAAGAAGAGACGCGGGAGAAGAGAGTACTATGGCAAGGAGGTGGTTGCTGCACGGAGACTCTCTCAAAGCGGAGGAGTGACGGGGCCTCCAACAACGGATTGCGATTGGTTTGTGTTTTTTTAATGCTCTCGTACACTGCTTTTCCATGACAACTTCCTTTCTGCTGTCACGACTCGAGCCTTGCATCTCCCCGGCATGCTGCGCGTGGATTGCTTGACTCGAACTTTCAAGGCAAGCCAGCTGCAAATGCCTAAGAGGTTAAGCTGGACAAAGGCCATGAGCTCGAGTGAGTCACAGGTGTTCTTGAGAGTTGAGTGCTTGCCACCTGCGCGGACTTTATCGAACGCTCATGTGGTAATTTTGCACGATGCAGTACCGTACATGTTCATTTTAGTCTGCACTCGCTTTTCGTTTGCAGTCTGGCAACCCAACACAAACAAAAAGCGAAAATGGCGCACTCGAGCAAAAGCAAGAATGCGAATGCGCGCGTGACGGTGACGGCGGCGGCGCTCTCAATCGACACTGCCAGCCACGACACCACCGCAGCAGCCATAGTGAAAGACACGACAGCAGCACACGCGTCTCTGCCGCCACTCAGCCTCTCTGCAGACGGTGCGGACCTCGACGGCAGCGAGCTCGCGGCACTCGCGTCGTTCAACCTGCCGGCGTCCCCTGTGCGCAGTCCCGTGGGCTCGGAGAGCAACATGTCGGTCTGGGTGGAGGAGACCACGAACGGTGAGCAGCGCGTGCATGTGGCGCTCGCTGACGCGTCAGTACCGCTACTCGTAGACAGCGCGGGTACTGGCGCTAGCGCCGCCGGCTCAGGCACTCGCGGGTCAGCGTCGTCAGCGTTAACTATATCATCATCACCTTCCTCGTTCGACACAAGCCGATCGACGAGCACGCACTCGAGCGAGATGCTTGACTTCCCGCTCGTGCTCTGCGACAGCAAAGGCGGTGGCATTATGGACCGCCACGGTGGCGTGAAGGGACCCTCGTCTGCGATTGTGCCGTTCCAGAAACTGCAGCTGGATACGAACCTGAACCAGACGCTGCTGCCGTACAGGGCATCTGTGACTTCAGGCGACAGTGGCGCTTCAGCGTCAGGCACAGGGTTGCCATCGGCTAGCAGTACAGCTTCACCATCGTCATCATCACGATCCAAGGCCAAGTCGTTCGCGTGGGAGGCCGAGACGAACGCGATCATGTCGAACGACTTCATGCACGCGCTGCGGCTCGGTGAGTTGCGTCCTCAGGAGCCGCAACTGTCTGTGCGTTTACGAGGCAGTCGCGTGGAGCTGGCGTCGGCGTCTGAAGAGGAGGATGTGGACTTCATGGGACCCGCTGAGAACATCAAGAAGCTCTTCAAGCTGCCGTACTCGCAGGCGCGTGTCTCGCTTGCCGTGCACCGCGTGGGCAGCACGCTCGTGGTCGACGGCGAGCTCCAGGACTCGGATCTTCCTGCGGGTTTTGAGGATTTCCCGCAGGAGACCATGACGATCCAGCAGTCGGACGAGATGATGCAGAGCCTGTTGTACGAGAAGTTTATCTACGAGAGCACACTACAAGGACGACTGACAGCGCACGAGGAGGATGAAGAGATACAAAGTGAGCTGGCGATGGAGAAGACGCAGTTGCCATTGCAGCACACGTCGAAGAGCAGCAAGAAGAGCCAGAAGAAAGCCAAGAAGCGTGCAGCACAGAAAGCAGCAGCCGCAGTAGCAGCAATCCCAGCTCTCAAAGCCAGTGAAGAGAGACGAAGTGGTGATGCTGAAGCTGGATATGCAATTCCTGACAGCTCCTGGATGGGTGCCGCCATGGAAGGAGCGACTGGAACCAGTTTCTCGATGAACAACCTGGATCAGCTGCCTACAACAGCAGCACCTACCAAGAGCAAAAATCAGCAGAAGAAGGCGACGAGCTCGTCGGCTTCGTACAGCAGCCCTTCGGACCACCGCACAGCATCTCACCAGCCGTACACGCAGGCGTTCCAGCGCATCATGAAGTGGAAGTTCCAAGACCTCAAAATGGTTCGCTCTTTGCACCTATCTTATCTGAGTCCATGAGCTTCGTATCACCTAACGTAACGTCTGGTATGTCTCACTCTATGACTAGATTCTCGGCAGTCAAGTGCTACTCTTCAGCAACAAGGAGCACCCCGCAGTCTCACTGAAGCTTCACGACATGGACAAGGACCTCTCGCTCTGCACAGTGCTCGACTACTACCTCGACAACGTGATCGCCAACATCCCGGAGCTGGCGATCTGCATGCACTCGAAGGGTCTCGTCCGTGGCTACAAGTTGGTCGAGACGCGCCAGATTCCGTACATGTCTGGTACAGGCCGACCACTCTTCGACATCCAGGACGTGAGCATGAACGCGTCCATGCTGCTCAAGTTCCTCCAGGAGAACTGCTCGCGACCCAACGGCACGTACTGGCTGTACCGTAAAGAAGGCGAGAACTCGTTGCGTCTGTACGATGTGAATGTGCTTTCACAGGGGAAGCAGCTCAAGTGGAAGTATATGATGGCGATGCTCTGCTACCGCTTCGCGTCACGCGCCTCTCGCCTCGTGTACTCGCTGGCGAGCGACACGCCGCGTCTTCAGAAGCAGCTACAACAGCGTCAGCGCGAGCTGCTGAGCACGTGCATGAAGCTGCTGAGTGAGATCTCGCAAGCTGGTGGCGCTGCCCACAGTTCAATCTGTTCGTCTGTGAGCGAGCAGCTCGCTGACACGTATCTTCGCGAGTGCGACCAGATGAAGAGTTCAACGAAGACCAAGAGCGGCTCGGGGTCGTCGTTTGCCAAGACTGGGGATGCTGCTGATGTCAACGAAGAGGATGATGGTCTGAAGACGATCATGGAGTCACTACAGAAGGCGAAGAAGTACTTGCTGGAGAGCATTCGCTCGTTTGAAGAGTGTATGGTGCCTCCTCCCGACAATGATGATCCCTCGTCTTCTTCGTCGCTGCCTCACGAGGACCTCGAGGGTGAAGCAGGTACAGACTTACAAGAAGAAGACGACGGTGAAGAGATGGATTCGTTCATGGACGAAGAGCGCACGCGACTGCAGCTCAAGTTCAGCTCGGCGTGTCTGCAGCTGGGTCAAGTGCAGGCCAAGATCGAGAACTGGAGTGACGCCGTGATGTCGATCGTCGAGAGCTGTCAGTTTCTGCCGCTGAGTGTGATCCCAAGCGACGTCGCGCCCTTCTCAGCTTCGTCGTCCGTGAAGAACAACCAGATCCACGATTTGCTGGAGAAGCTCGATTTTGACGGCATTGGCGGGGTGAGACTGGGCGGTGATTCCGTGGGAATGATGTTCATCTGCTCGAAGGCCAGTGAGCTGCGCTGTCGCGTGCTCGAAGTGATTGGGGACATGGCGGCGCAGCTGCCAGTTGACATGACTTCGGTGTTGCAGGTGCTCTACGACATTGTCAGTGGCGAGAAACGCGAGCTGCTTGGCGAGATGGCGACTACGGATCCTGTTAAACGGAGCCACTGGGTGAAGCAGTTCAAGCAGCAGCAGCAGCGTGTGGAACCAGAAGACACGAAGGGTGCAATTACATCGTCTGATTGCTGGGAAGAGCTGTTGACACTTTCGTTCTACGCGTACCTGCGAGCTCTCTCTCCCTGTGTGGACTCGGAGTTGTATTTGTAAGTGCTGCGGGAAACACTGCGATGAAAGTCTCGTTGCTAATTTGTGAATGTGAATGTGTGAACAACTCCCCTGCAGCCTGCTGATGAAGAAGCTGGGCAATGCGAGCAACGAGCTGGGCAAGTTCTTTCTGGGCAACCAGCGCGACTACGTCGAGGCCTTCCGCTGGTTTGAGCGCGGCTGCAAGATCTTTAGCGAGATCGAAGGTGCGTTCAAAAACAGAGAATTTGTATGGTGATAAACTGTGAGACGAGCTGATAAATCTGGATTGGTTGATTCTTACAGACGGGATCAATGTCGCGCTGCTGTACGCGAACCTAGCCCATCTGCACAAGATCCTGGCGCAGGGGAAGCCGTCTCCGCAGGCGCGACTCGGTCATTACCAGGCAGCCATTCAGCTCTGCAATGACGCATTGCAGCAGCTCAAGCAGAACAAGGCGGAGCTCGAGCTCCATCGCAAGGTCAAGGGCGAGCTGGCGCTCACGTACCTGGTCTGGGCCGTGAACATGGCCAACGACTTCTTCAACGTCCGTGTTGGGGAGAGCGACAAACTGTCCGCAGGTACCACCCGAGATTCCAGGAAGCAGCGCGAGAACCAGGTGCACAAGACGTTCAACAAGGCACTGTCGCTGTACGTGGAGCTCGAAGATCTCAAGCAGGTGGCGTCGACGCACTACCAGATGGCGTCGTTCTACAACCGCACGATCTCCAAGGAGCTCCAGGACGAGAGCAGTACACAGTCCAGTGGCGATAGCTCTTCTGACCCAGTAGCTATGGAGAAAGCGTCCTCATCCGCAGCACTGAAGGGCCGTATGGAGATTGCGCGGCGCCACTACGAAAAGGCGCTGGCGTACTTTGGCAAGGTCGAAGTGGGCAAGACCTTCGTGCTCATCCACCAGGAGCTTGCGGACTTGTACGCGATCGGCGGTCGCCTCGAGGACATTGAGCACGCGCTGCTGATCATGCTCAACACGTATGACGCGTTCAACAACTCATACCACCCTCAGCACCAAGAGAAGCACAAGGACAGCGAGCACGAGGCGATGCTGCTGCTCGCAGGGGAGGTCGTGGCCAAGGTGAAGCTCATTCTGCACCAACTAATTCGCCTGAGCAGCTCGGCTATTGTTACCGTGCCATCAAGTGGTGTCAAGACCAAGAAGCTGCAGATGTTCAAGAACATGTACAAGGAGGTGATCTACTACGACGGCCACAAGGCCGGGAGCATCGTGCCCATGCTCGGCACGCTGCGGTCCATGTACCTACTCTAGCGCGTACAGGTGGAGTGTGTTGTCGTCACCGCTACGCTTCGCGATGGATGAGCGCTGCACGAGCTGGTCCAAGTACACCATGGTGGACGCCGTGAGCTCGTCTATGAGGAGTGCGGACGCGCGACCCTTGGCGATTCGGCCAGTGTACTCAGAGTAGAAAAAGTCGTCGTTGTCGCTGTTGGCCGCACCATCCAGGGACCGGAGCGCGATGCTGCGCGGCCAGCTACAAGGTGGGAAGAGAGAGGGTTAACATCGAGCGCTGTGGACCACCAGTTTCGAGCCTGTTGAAAGAACCAGACAAGAGTTTTGAACCTACCTCAAGTGAGAGTTTGGTGTCCCGCCCACGAGGACCTCGCGCATGAATGAGGTCAGCGATGCGCGCGCCACCACGTTCGAGTTGGACTCGCACCAGTACAAGAACCTGAATACAATCAAGCACAGAGCCGTCAGTCCGATCCAACATTCTCAGTCGAGGCCAGCGGTTGCAAGGTGAACGCTCACTTGGAGTCGACAGCGAGGCCGTCGAGACGCGTCATCGTGGCTAGCGCAACGACTTTGTGAGCGACCATCTTGGGTCCACTCTTGTTGTCGTTGTCTCCTTTCATTGCAGTGCTCACGACGCCATCTCGAAGCATCTTTGCTCTGAAGATGCGTCCCGTCTTCTCAGCAAAGTACAACACCTGGTTCACGGCATCAAGAGCGATTCCACGCGGCGACTCGAGCCCTTGCAACAGTACTTCGCGTTTGGGAAGAGCTCCAGCTATTGGTGACGAAGGCAACGGAATGCGAGCGATGACCCCTTTCGATGCGAGCGAAAAGTAGAGTGATGAAGTTGTCTCCTCGCTGCTGCTGAGCCTGCCAATCGCCAGGCCTCGCACACTCCAGACGTTTTCCTGGACGACCTCGATATGCGTGGAGCCCAAGTGTGATCTGTAGATCTTGCCGTCAGCCGAATTGGACCAGTACAGCCATTCCTCAGTCTTGTCTGTGACTGCGGCCGCATTGTCGTTCACAGCGAACGCATGCGGCGAGATGAACGTCGCGCGCACGTCCAGATGCTCGACGATGGGTGACGGATATCCCGAGGCGCGCATCTCGCCGTAGTTGGGAGTGAAGCCCTGCATGGCGCCGCTCGTGGTCTGGATCCTGCAGTCCTCGGCTTTCACAAACTCGTTTAGTGAGACACTGTCGCCCGCGGTCGACGGGTAGCGTAGTGGCAAACCCACGAGACACTCGACCTTCTCGGGCGACCAGCTCAGCACGCTCACGCACGCGGTGCCCTTAACACCCAGCTCGACAATGTCGGACTGTGAGCTGCCAAAGTTCACGCCGTACCACGTGACGTGCGCCAGTGTGCCAATCAGAACCTGGATTTGGGCATCAGTGGCTGTGGCTGAGCGCCACTTGATGCTGCGGCCGTCGCTCCAGTAGAGAACGCCCGTGCGCTGGTGCAGCGTCATGCCCACGAAGCGCGCGTACTCGGTCGAGCGCTCGAGCTCCGTGACGCTGCTGTCGACGCTGCTGAGCGCCAGGATGGAGCCATTGCTCTGCCGATGGAAGTACACAGTCGACGTAAACTACAGCAAGAGGTGACGAAGACGAGTGGGTGAGGACCTGAGATGACATTGTCCATGGCAGCCGAAGTGTCAGATCTTGAAGGTAGGTTTTACGTACGCTCGAGGCTTCAAGAGCGTAGCATTGAGGCCGCTGGAGGGCTAGGAAGAGCAGACTCAGCAGCAGAAGGCGAGCAGCCTTCTGATACATTTGCTGCGAGTTCATGGTGAGTGAAGATTTGCAAAGAATCCGCTCGCTTGCGTCTCTTTGGGCTCAAAGGTCGTGAGCTTACCAGCTGAGAACCAGGTTGAGCTATTAACGGTCTCAATAGGAGTTCATTCACTCAACCCAATGCATCGCATAGTTGTGTCTATTAGCACGAGACCTGCACGGCCGCGCCCGGGATTCGATTAACCGAGTAGAGACAGCCCTGCAGGAAGATCCCCACAAAGTCTGCGAGCATCACACCCAGCGTATCCCCCACAGAGGCTGCACTCAGCGCCAGCTCGACGCGGTCAGCGCGCACTTCTCGTGACAATAGCGTGAAGGCGTTCACGTAGACGCCGCCGCCCAGAAGTCCCGCAATAAAGCAGAGCAGCACGAGCAGTGACCAGCTGTACGCGATATGATAGGCGGAAACAGCTGTGAAGAACGCCAGCAGCACAGTCTGTAGCGTCGGCATGAGGTACAGAACCGACCGCGTGGCCTGAAAGAGCACGCCCGAGGAGCGCGAGAGGAAGACGCCCGACTGGTACGCGAGCCCCGCGGCCGAGTAGAACTGCGCGCGCGCTTTTGGATCATCTACGGGGAAGCCGATAGTCGACCATACGCCCGTCTGCATCGTGTACTCGGCGAAGTAGACGACCACGAGCGGGATCATGTACGGCCCCAGCGTGAGCGTGAACTGGAGCTTCTCGCGGAACGTCAGTTGCTGGTATTGCTCGTCGTAATCACTGTCAAGCTTCTTAGCCGCCGTCTTCCGGCTCGTTACGAGCTGTGACTTGAGTGAGTCTTCAATAGTAGCCACAGCCTCGGGGATGGCTGTGTAGTGCCGTTTGGTGGCGGCTGGCGCCAGACGCGTCGTGTCGAGTAGCAGCGTGAACGTGAGCACGTAGAGCAGTGGGAAGAGCAGCGCGGCGAGCTTGAGTGTCGTCGAGAAGCTCAACTCCAACCACAGATGCAACAGCGCGACCCAGGCGTAGCCGCCCACACCCGCGAGCCCCGTGCCACTCGCCCAGCACGTGAGGCACGTCTGGCTGTCGTAGAAGGACGCCATGGCGAGGAAGGACGCCTCCATCATGCCTGACTGCAGCCCCGAGAATGCGACGCCCAGCAGCTGCAGCGCGAGCGACTTGGTGCCCAGCGCGACTACCAGGAAGCTCAGCAGCATGAAGAGTGCGCCCATCAGCGTGCGCTGACGGTAGGAGACCAGGTAGAACCAGTAGGGACCCGAGAGTTTGACGAAGAGCGCCGGGAAGATGTCAAAGAAGTAGACGAGCCCCACGCCGCCCGCGGAGATCTCCTGCGCACCGGCGATCATGATCACGTACCCGACATTGTTGATAAAGCCCAGCAGCCAAAAGGCCGCTAGGTTGCGCAGGTGCTCGCCGCCGCCAGGGACCTTTGCGTCGCTGTCCATGCTGTTCGACTCGGTTGTCTTCGCTCTTGGTGGCAAACTGTGGCTGTGATGGTGATGAGAACAATGGACAGTCAAAAAGGTAAAAAAAAGTCAAGTGAGGTATAGTTGCCCCTTTTTAACCTTTTTATGAACTATAAACCTTCTTTTTATCTATATATGCTATAGTTTATGTTATTTGTATAAAATCACTCACCTCTTCATTTCAATAGATCATAAGATTTAGATGATATAGTTGTTTAGAAGAGAAAACCGGATACAGGATCAGATTCAGAGCCGCAACGGCGCGTGCCGGTCGTTTCACAAAAGATCTGCTGAATCAGCATCCACTTGGTACTTGGCACAACAGCAACAAAAAGACCATGAGGCTCCTGGAGCTGCTCGTACTCGCCGCAGCAGTTCTGGCACAAGGGATCGCAGCAACAGAAGACGACGGCAGCGTCGACCTGCTGCGTGTCCAGCGTGGTGTGCAGTCGCCGCTCGCCGACTCGCTGCTCTTCGTCGTGGCGCGCGCGACCTTTGGCGCCGCGTTGCCCCACGTTGGCGCCAATGACGGCAACGCCAATGGACTGCGGCTCGTACGAGGTGACGTATCGGATGACTGTACACGCATCACGGCACCAAAGAGTGCTGTTGCTGCGGCTAGTGACGACACGCTGGTGCTGGATGTGAAGACCGCGGTGCTTGTGGATCGCGGCGGCAACTGCTCGTTCGTGCAGAAGGCGCTCACCGCGCAGCATGCGGGCGCTTCGTTGATAATCATCCGCGACACGGTCATGGGCGCATTCGCGAGCGCGAGCAAGCTTGGATCAGCAATCAGCGCCCCCTACGACTGCTCGCTCGGCAAGGGTTCAGTGAGCAATAACGCAAGCTTCCCGCTAATCGACGCGAGCTCACTGGAGAGCGAGTCCAAACAAGTGGCCGCGTGCACAACTGCGCACTCGTGCTCCTCTGGCGAGTGTATACTCACAGGCAGGCAACACAAACGCAGTGAGCGCTTCCAAACCTGCTGCTTCCAGAGTCGCCTGGTGCGCATGAGCGCCACCACCGACCAGCAGGAGCTCGCTGCCGCTGTCCACATCCCCGCAATCTTCCTCACGTATCAAGACGCCGAGACCCTCGAGCTGCTCATGAAGCGCTCTTCAGTATCAACAACATCAGCCTCAACACCTTCAGTCATGGTGCAGGCGTTTAATAGTGAGGAGAGTCCGTGGAACGTGTCGATGGCGCTCTCGTGGCTGCTCGGCGTCTGCGTCGTCATGGGCGCCGCGTACCACTCGTGCACGCATGAGCGCGTCTTTTCGTACCAGAAGGTCGCACACGCGCTCGCCAACTCTCTACATTACGGCGGCACCAGCAGCAGAACCAACAGCAACAGCATTGGCGACGGCTACGTGAGCATCGACGACCGTCACACTAGCGACAGCCTGGACGACGACAATGGACCAGGAGAAGAAGCCCAACGAGAGAATCGCCTGGAACTCACGGGCCGCCACGCGCTGCTCTTCCTCATCGGCGCATCCTGCGTACTCCTGCTGGTCTACTACGTGCACCTGCTGTTGCTCGTAAGCGCGTTATTCGCTGTTGGCGCCAGCATCGCAGTGGCTCAGGTTGTGTTCATTCCCCTCACGCTCACAGTGCTGCCAAATCACTGGACGTCGGGCAACAAGGTCTTCTGCATCAGTGGGATACTAGGAGTCCTTGTCGGGATCTTCTGGTTCGTCGAGCGCTCATGGCCACCCATTTGGCCATTGCAGGACCTGCTCTGCATCGCGCTCTGCTTCGTGTTCATCGACACAATTGAGCTCCCGAGTCTGCGCGTGGGGGCGATTCTGCTGAGTGTCGCGTTCGTCTACGACGTCTTCTTCGTGTACTTGTCGCCCTTCGTCTTTGGCTCGAACGTCATGGTGGACGTGGCCTCGGGTGGAGGAAACACAAGGCGCGTACTAGGTCTGCGCTTCTGTGACCAGCACCCACAGGACCCCGCGTGTCTTCACCACCAGAGCGTGCCTATGGTGCTCAGCATCCCGCTGCTCTTCTCGTTCTATGAGGGAAACGCGCTCCTTGGGCTCGGGGATCTCATCATCCCGGGGCTACTGGTGGCGTTCTGCATCCGCTACGACTACTGCATGGGGTACCCGCTCTCAACAAAGTACTTTAGCGTCGCCAGCGCTTCGTATGCAACTGGATTGCTAATCGCGAATGTGATGGCGATCGTGCTGAGGAACGTGGTGGCCGGTCAACCGGCGCTCATGTACATCGTGCCGCTCATGCTCACAGCAGTGATGGGGTTCGCCAAGTGGAATGGCGAGTTGCGCGTCTTGTGGGACGGACCACTGTGTCTGCAGATGCTGGATGGCGAAGCTGGCGATGAAGAGCACGGCGAGACGCAGTCGCTCGTGAGAACATATGCGACTTGAGTCAGCAAACATCGTAGGATAGAGGTGTCTCGGATAGTTCACGAGCGATCGATCTCTAGAGCTTGACACAGCGTCGGTGAGTGTGTCTTGTGGTTGGTGGCAATTGATCTATTAAATAGATGGTGATGATAAGATGGATAGATACCTGAACACGAAGACAGAGCGTTGTAAGGAAGACGGGAGAATGTGGTCGTCTAATTCGCGTATCAGCGCGTCCCTGTGTTCATGAACTGCATCATGTTGACCTTTTTGGCCTTGAGCTTCTTCAGCGGCGCCGGTGCTTCGCCTGGCTTGGTAGAGATGATCGACGATCTGGTACGTCAATGGAGTAGTACCAGTCAGCACTGTTGTCAGGCATTCGTAATGGACAAACTAATCCCGACAGAGTCACTGCCACGACCCATTTCACAAATCATTACGTACATGATCCGCTGGCTGCGCGTCGAGGGCTTCGATAACGGATCGTCTTTGCTTGCCTGTAACGGTGCTGCTGACTGTTGACTCAGTACGGGTGTTGCCTTGGCCTGGCCTGGTGCAGCTGTCCGTGGTGCGTTCTGGATGACAGCACCGGACACTGAGAGTCGCATGGGGCCACCGTGGAAGGCCGCGCCTCCGCCACCATTCTCATTCCGCTTCCGCTTCTGAGCACCAGCTGAGGATGGGACGTGCCAACCTGAAGCCCCAGCGGCCACGGCGGACCGCATGGGCGCCGCAGACGTGTACACACCGGCCGAGATGTTTTTGGGCTGACTGCCGGAGGAGAACACGTTCTTGCGGAAGTTGCCCATGGAGTTGTTGAGTTGCTGGCGCCCCTTGCCCGCCTGCAGGAACTTGGCTTGGATGTGATGCAGACAGTATTGCGACTAACACAGGACAAGTAGCACGACAAAAATGAGCACAACGTCAAGTACATAAACATACAGGAACCCAGCTAATGTTCACCTTGGCCGTATTCACAGCGAGCCGACAGCGCGCCTCACCACTTGTGAGTCCCTTGCAGATGCCAAAGTCCACGGCCGCGCCAAGCTTCACGACCTCGTTCGCCTGCGAGACCTTGAACGCGAACCTGTTCTTCTCGGTCGCTGGCAGCAACGCCGCGTTGAGGACAGCGACGACCGAGCCCTCCATCTCCTTCCAGTGAGCCTCGTAGGCCTCGCCGAAGAGGAACACGCCCAGCTCTGTGTCGCTCAGGTCCGAGAGCGACCAGACCATGAACGACCCGCCGTTCGCCGACGCCTTGGACATCGTCTTGCGTGCCAGCACGCCGACCGTCACCCAGTCGATCTGGCATACAAATACTTGTTGGCATAACGGGTGGAGTTGGACTATAAATGATCGCGCACAAGCTTTTTACGGTACCGTCTCAGAAGTGAACGTGTCCTTGGGCACGGCGTCGATTCGCTTAAGCGGGATGAACTGCCGCTCGCTCAGCTCTGCGTGCACGTCCTGCGCGGAGATCGTGCGCCTCGTGATGCGCAGCCCCGAGAACTTCTCCACGTCACTTTTTCCTTTGCTGCTATTTGCACTGGTATTGGCAGCACACACAGCAGCCGCTTGAGCGGCAGAGCTGCTGGCTGCAGGCTGCTTGTCGTGCGCACCGCCATTCGACAAGCTGGCCAATGGAGCTCCTCGAGCCGTAGCCGTAGCCCTTGTCCTTTGAGCCTGTGACTGAGCTGCTTCTGCTGGCGGTAGCGCTCTGCTGTTGCTGAGCAGTTGAGGCGCTTGCTTTTGCTGCTGCCGGGGACTCACGGGCGCCGCCTGCGCGTTCTGCTGCGTCGCCTGCTGCGAGAGCGCGTTCCAGTTCCACATTTCAATTGTGCCAATCGAGTGAGGATGCTGGCTGCAAGACGGCGATTGTTATTGTGACTGGGTCAGACGCGATCTTACCGTACATGACAGTTTAGTGCCTCATCTACGCGAAAAGGCGAGAGGGGAGGTTCTATTCCAAGCTTCACTGCGCAAATCTGCGACTACTCCGCCTGGACTAACTAGATACCTCTTATTATTAATTTGTGCTGTATCATCAGTGCAAGTAGCTCAGCACGTGGGATATTTAACTGACTGAGTCTTGCTTCACGATTGATATACTGCTCAATATGGTAGTCATATTAAAACCACGTCCTGCAGGTCGATCGCTTTCCACAAACGCTCATGCCTTTCCCTTGCGTAGAAAGCAAAGCAACCCAAGCAAAGCAACACCAAGCAAAGCAACAAGCAAGCAAACAAGCAAGCAAACAAGCAAGCGAAGAGCGCCGCCCAAACGAGTCGAGTCACGCAAGCAACACAAACAAGCTAGCAAGCGGACAAGCGGAGATGGCGCGCCACAGCAAGAACTCGACGGCGGCGACGCACTTCACGTACCACGAGAAGACGGCGGCGGGCCACGGCACGCTCAAGCGGCGCTTCGGTAAGGACGCGCAGCTGCAGTTCGGCTTCTGCTGCCTCTGCGTGGCGTCCACACACGCCGGCAAGAGCCCGCTCGTGTCGCCCAGCGGCTTCGTGTACTGTAAGGAGTGCATCTACGCCAACCTGCTCTCGCAGAAGCGCGCGATCCAAGAGAACGTGGCCGCCTACGAGCGCGCGCTCGAGCGCCAGGAGCAGCAGGCGCAGGACGACGTCGTGGCCGGTGAGCGCGCGCAGCTGCAGCAGTTCCTCGACACCACGAGCGGTGCCTCGTCCTCCAGCAGCGCCGCCGCGGTCGCCACGCAGACGGACGAGCAGCGGAACGCCGAGGCGTTCAACAAAACGCTGCGCGAGAAGGTGGACCGCACGACCGACGACGACAAGCGTGTGGCCATGAAGCGCACGAGCTTCTGGATTCCGGACTGCACGCCCACGGTCGAGGCGAAAGTGGAGAAACCCGACACGAAGACGCGCGATCCCATGAGCCTCGAAGAGCTCAAGCTCAAGCACCTCATGCCCGTCAAGTTCGAGTGGTCGACGTCCGACTCCGATACCTCAGGCAAGGACGCGCCGCACGTGCTCTGCGCCGTGACGAAAAAGGAGATTACGCATCACCAGGCCGTGTTGCTGCGCCCGTCGGGGCTCGTGATCCTCGAGAGCTGCGTCAAGGACATGGTGCTACCGACGCTCACGTGCCCCGTCTCGGGTCTCAAGCTGCGCAAGAAAGACATCATCAAACTCCAGGCGGGCGGCACGGGCTTCAGCGCGCACAGCACGGTCGAAGCGAAGAAGTACCGGCCAACCATGACTTAAATATACGATTTGCTAACATCCGAGAACGCGTCCTGGCGATACATGAGCGTCTTCTGCGGGCCGTACGTTGCGAAGATGGCTTGCTGGATGGCGTGAGTTGAGTGGCCGCTGCGCAAGGCCTCGCGCACGCTTTGTAGCAAGTCATCGCTCAGATCTGCGAGCGAGAGCACTTGCGGGAGGTTGTTGCTGTTGTTGTTCTTGTTGTTGTGGTTGGGCAAGTGCTGCTTGAGAATGGCTGGCAGGAGGTTGTAGGCTGCACCATGCACGGGGGAGCAACTCTCTTCGCACACGATGATCACGCTCTCACTCGCAACAAGGCCTGCACAAGTAAACGAGCGGACAAGGGAACAAGTTAACACACAAGTGGCGTAACAAGCTACCAAGTGCTTCAACAAACGAATACGATTGCGTTGCGTACTGGACTCGATGAGCTTGTTGGCAAGCGCGGTTGCGTCTGCAAGTTTGCGAGCAGCAACAATCATGAAGCTGCCATCGTCATCACCACATGCTGCTGTGCGAAGCGCCTCAAGAGCTTCCTCGCCAGCAGGTACGGCCAGCGTGGTTGTCTGGATGCCGTGCTGGTACAGGAGACCGCGCGAGAGGGCGGAGAAGTGGAAGGGACCGCTGGCAGCACCAGCCTCTCGGTCGCTCTCATTATCCGCAACATAGACGATCAACACACGCCTGGCGTCCTGCAGCTCACAGGCGCTCGCCAGCACCTGCAGCGTCACTGCGAGCGGACTGACGCACACGTCAAAGTCTTGGAGTTCGGAGGGAGGGATTTTGTCCGAGGGCGTCGCGGGGAGCAAGGCCACAGTCTGCAGCAGCTCATCGTGCAGATCTGGTGTCACACACAATAACAGCACGCACTTAGTGAAAACAGCAGAGCGACAATAGCGAGCCCACGCGGCTAGCATTGCAGTGTTCGTACCATGGTGAGCTTTCCGGATCACTCGACGCGCGTTCTTCAGCGACCACTCATCTTCCTGAAGCTCGACTTCGACCAGCTTGACTCTGGTACTACTACTGCTGGCCACTGACCCAACCTCAGTCGCCTGAGGTTGTTGCTGAGCAGTGAGCAGCCCTTGCGCGTCCCAGTCGATCGCGAGAGTGCTCGGGTGAGGCTTTCTTGATAATCCACCAGAACTCCACAGCGGAAGCGTCGTAACGTGCTCGCCGTGCTTGTTTCTGGACACACGCGAGAGCAGCGAGTCCTCCGGCGCGAGACGCACCACCTTCTCAAAGAAAACAGGCCCCGCTTCTTGATCATCACCGTCCTCACCATCACCACTGGTACTCGGTGCACAATACACATTATAGAGACTCCATGCGAGCGCGTAGCTGCCGAGCACATGACGCACCGAACGCACCGACTTGAGCATCAGGAGCTGCTTGGCTCGCGACTGGGGAAGTGATGACGCCGCCGACAACGATGAGGAGGTGAGCAGTGCTGACGTTGAGACCCCGCTGGCTGCCGCCACGAGCTCAGCGGACGCGCTTGTCCACACTGGGCTGAGCAAAATATTCGAGAGCGCGTAGCGCACCGCGAAGCGCAGCGGGATCGGCTTGCGCTCAAAGTGCAGACACGCCTCGAGGAAGCCCACGAACGCGGTGGCGGCCACGACGCCGCCCACTTGGAGCTTGGCGCGCGACACGTCCGACCAAAGGAGTGGCGAAGAGAGCGGCGAGGGCACAGAGCGGGTGAAGTCGCTTTCCGTAGTGGAGCTGCTGCTGAGCTGATGTGCCGCCTTGAAGAGCGACGGCGCAGGGGGCGATGACGCCATCTCTCTCTTGTGCGTGGGGAGCTGCCCGTTGATTTTTTGCGTGTCAATAATTCGAGACGACTCGATAGGTGCGATTTTATGAGCATGAACTGAAACCGAAAGAACTCGATTAAGTGCGAATGACTCGTCAACTGGATTGGAACTGCTGGCTGGGTGGCATGTGGAAACGTCCACGTGTAGTGTCCACTTTCTGTAAGGGCCCAGACTTCCTTCCCCCTTCATCCATCAAGCCTCTGGGCTGCTGCTACCGGTGTATGCGCGCTCTGTTTGTGGTTTGGAAAGCACCATCACCACCACGTACGTACACCAGCAGAGCCTTCCAATCCTCAGGCCAGCAGAATATTTGAGCACCAAGTCTTCGTCCACACTCTCTTCTGTTCTTGGCCGTACGCTCTCTCTGTATGCGCAGGCGTGTGTGCGCGTGGTGTTAATACCGTGAGTGAGTCATGTCATGCAATACAGAAAGCGAGCGTACACGCGGTATTCGCGGTACCAGTACAGTACGCTCGCTGCGCCTTCATCAGGCGAGTGAGCGAGTGTATGAGATGAAGGTCGCATGATCCATCAAACCAACCAGCCGACTTGTCCCCATCCTTCGTGAAAGCTCAAAATGCACAAGTGGACACTCATTTGCGCATTCCGACGAAAGCTGACTGCTTGTACAACACGCAAACAACTCGGCACTAGCAGAAGAAGCGCAGGCAGCGAGATTCTTTGCGCCATGCTCCTTGGCTCTTTTAGGCAAGAAGCAAGGAAGGCAGCCACCACGGTACAACCGACCCACCGACAACCACCGAAGAGCCCTTTACCCACCACCACCTGATGGCGGCCGCTGCAACTTGCTACTGAGCCAACCGAACTGGATACAGCGGGGAACGAATTTTTGCTCCTGAATCAGCGAGTCCGGTGCATGGACAACCCGACTTGTGCTTCGTGGCCCTAGTGGCGTAACCAATTGGTTCACTTATTCTGAGACATACGCGCATGAACCAATCAGCTGGCGAATCTGCATGAGACCAGTCGAGAGCGTGCCGCCCCCGGCTGCGCACCACCCACGCCATTGGCAGGTGGTAACACGGGACGAGACACCGACGGCAATCTCGACGGAACGTCTTCGGAAGCGCGGCGGAGCCACACGATCGATCGGCCTCAAGAAGGTCTGCTCTGCTGGACTTGCTAGCCAACAAATAAACACGCCAGGGATGTGTGACGCCGCTGGGCAACGAGCAAAGCCTGGAGGCGACCCAATTAGCGCGCGCACGCTTGCGGCTGAGATTCGCAAGTGCAAGTTGCCGCGCTGCCTCTGGCCGAGCTGATTGGGCAAGCGCCGGGGCCATGTCATCCGGCTTTTGGCTCATGTGATTTCAAAGCGGCGAGAAAAGATCCGCCGACTCTTGCGTGGGCTATCGACCACTCAGTCGGCTTTGTTTGACAGAGAGAGCGAGAGTGAGATTCCAGATCCCCCTCTCCTCCTCTTCGTCTGTCAGTTTGTTGTGCTGGATGCTTCGTCGCGTTTTTTGGAGACGGCAAGCTCATTTCATTCCCCAACAAGCCTCCTCCTCACCAACGTGAGCCCCTCCAAGCCAAGCTGTAGCACTCCTCTCCTCCCACCACCGCCACAGCACCTCAAAGATGGGCGTCCGACCGCAATCGCCAGTGCAGACCCTGCAACAGGTTCGACCCGAGAGCACCGCCGCCAACAGCAGCGCCACCAGCAAGCTCGCCACCAAGGCGCCGAAGCGCCTGAGCGGCCTTCACCGTCACCACCACAGCCGCAGCTGCGGCGACCTGACAGCCACGCCGCTACCCGCCGATGTGCAGCAACTCAAGGAGAAGATTCTCGAGTCGCATCCGGAGAAGCTCACGCGCTTCAGTCTGAGCCACATGAAGCGCATCGCGATCCCACCCGTGGAGATCCCCAAGAAGCTCAAATCCAAGTCGGCGGTTTCGACGGTCGTCTCGGGCAAGAACGTGCCGTTTACCAAGAACATGTGGGAGAACCGCAAGAAGAAGACGCAGCACCTCGACATGATCGACGAATACGTCCTGTACCGATAGAAGTAACTTATCTAGATAGAATAGAAATACGTGTAAGTATGTGTAGCTGGAACAACCAACATGGAGACCTCGGACTCTATCAACTGCTGCTGATGAGCACTGTAGAACGTAACAGTAAATCAAAAATAGAGCAGCTCGTAGACTCTGTATGGAGCCACCCGCCAGTCTCCTCATACCAGGAGGAGTTGGTCGGTAGCTTCTCGGATCTCACCGGCCCATACCGCACAACCAACATGAAACCGAAGCTCACTATCCATCATTCGCTCATTCGTTTACAAGTGCACCAAAAGCTGAGGCATTCCAACCACGTGAGCTGTTCATGTTCATGTTCATGCTCGTACCGTACTGTACAATGCGAGGAGCTCCAAACGACTGGCTCACAATTCGAGCCGTTTCATTTCCACATGATGACGGTTTCAAATCCACACATGCACCGACTTTCCGAGAATAGATAGAAATGCACACAAAGTGCTCGTCTCAAAGCTGAAGCACGCCACGTGCGACAGTCAAACAGCGAAATGACAAAGCGAAGCCGCCAGGTCTGTCTATCGCTGGATCGTTGCCGCCAGCCAGGTTGATAGGTCGGTCGGGTCTTGTGGTGCTCGTGCTGTTTGTTGTCTTTGGGCTCAAGATAAACTCGTGGGGTTGTCTCTTCCGTTGCTCTTTCTTGATGCAATCGTGGCGAAACGAGAGGCGCAGCAGGTCTGGCGACGAGCATCCGGAGGCGACAGACCACAGCACTCTGACGCACGCTATGTTTGCATTGAGGCGGATAGCGAGCCCTATTCTTTTGACCGCCACCATTACAGTGCCCTAAAATGCATGTCAAAGGCGGCGCCCTTCATTTGAAGCAGTTTCAACACACATGCGTAATTGTAAAATAGGACGCACCACATTGAAACAAGGGCAACGAGCCCAAGTGAAATGGTGAGCGCCGAAGGCATCGCGCGTGCAGCCAAGATGCAACAAACCCACAGCTACGCGCTGAAGGCTCCATGAATTCAGCCATCGACGAGGGCCTTTTGGGCTGAGGAGCTAGTACTCACGCAGCCC
>JAADWP010000365.1:0-25584 GCA_023336215.1 Globisporangium iwayamae
AGTTGCAGAAGCCCACATGTAAGCTGCTGCGCAGGCTGTTGCCCACACACAAGAATGAACAACGGACGGACCTTCATCAAGACCTTCAAGATCAAAAGCCCACGCAAACATCAGGTTCGCGAACGGGTACCCGAGTAGTCATCGATCGGAACTTGGAACAGGGTTTCCGACGCGTCGTAGAGAACGACGTTAGTCATTTCTACACAGTGGCCCCTGATCCATACTCCGACGTAGAGTGATGGTCTCCTCCCTTTATAAAGCACTCGCTCTTCGCTCTTTGCATTGCGAGAACAACGCATGTTCTCGCACGCTTCATTCCAGAAACAACACTCCCTAGCACCAGACACATAGCAGCAGCAGCGACGTAGCGGAACCACGTGCATATACTGCTCAGCGCGTCCACGCTTACCTCCAATCATACGACGAGTGCCACTGACAATGGAGCTAGCAAACTCAGCAGAAGCAAGAAGGGAAGCGGCCGTAGACGACGAGTAAGTCTGCGCGCGCGTCCCTCATAGATTGAGCTGCTATCGCCCTCAGCCACAGCCTTGTTTATGGACTTGTTGCCACCACTCTTGAAGTCGTATCCGCCACCATCGCCATCACCACTGTTGTCACTCTTGTCGTCGTCAGAGCACACCACGTCAGTGGACAGTGATCTGCTCGCAAGCCTATCCGACACGGTACCCGGCCTTGTGAACGACGTCGACGCGCTCAAGGCTTTGTATGGCCAGCTTTGGACAGAAAGCAAGGCGCTGGTGTCAAGAATTGCTCGACTTGAGGCTTCGCATGACCGATTTGAGACAGCAGCCAGCGCGCTGGAGACACCAAGTGCCCAGCTTGGGCTTGAACGCCTAGACACACTTGAGGCTCTGCATGACCGATTTGGGAATGAAATAAGGTGCTTGAGACTACCACGGTGACGACCTAGAAGCCATAGCAGAAGTACACGGCAAGTGTCGTCAAGTCCACCCTTGCTCGCCGTTCAGAATCTCAAGCTGGTGGGGTTTCTGAGCAATTCTTCTCCGTCCGTCTGTTCAGGTGTCCTCGATCACTCTCCCTCTTCAAGACGATGATAAATTACGATCGACTTGGAAAGGGTAAATGAGCGAGAGCCACATCCATCAATCGACGAGCCATCATCAGTCGCCGGCACACGCAGACAAGCACACCAGCAACCAACGTAACAACCTCATCAAGAAGCAATCATAAGCATGAGCGGCGTGAACAAGGAGGACCAGAAGCGCCGGCAGGTGATCATCATCCTGGAGCAGGCGGCACTGGAGACCGTGAAGACGTCCAAGGGCTACCAGCTGCTCAACTGCGACGACCACAAGGGCCTGCACAAGAAGCTCAACCGCGAGCCGTCGCAGTCGCGTCCGGACATCCTGCACCAGGAGCTCATGGCCGTGCTCGACTCACCGCTCAACAAGGCCGGCTACCTCAAGGTCTACATCCGCTCCACCAAGGACGTGCTCATCGACGTGAGCTCGCAGATGCGCGTGCCGCGCACGTACAAGCGTTTCGCCGGCCTCATGGGTAAAAAGACTGACTGTATACTGTTGCTGTTGGCTTGCGTTGGCTATGATGGCAGCAGCACTTACCAATGCGATTCGTATGTATCTTGTTTATTATTACAGTGCAACTGCTCCACACGCTCAAGATCCGCTCGTCGGACGGCAACCAGACGCTGCTGAACGTGATCAAGAACCCCGTGACCAAGTACCTGCCTGCCAACACCAAGAAATACGGTGCGCTCCTTTGCATTCCGCTTGCTTCTTCGAATGCTTTGTTCATTCGGCTCACGTGTCAAATTATCGCATGTTATCATATCATACGAACAGCTCTCTCGCGCACGGGCAAGCTCGTGAACCCGTGGGAGTTCGTGGAAACGTTGCCGGCGGACGAGCCGATCGTGTTCATCTTCGGCGCCATGGCCCACGGTCACATCTCCAAGGAGAACACCAACTACCTGGACGAGACCATTTCCATCTCCGAGTACCCGATGAGCGGTGCGCAGGCCATCTGCCGTCTGCTCAACGCCTTTGAGCGCCACTGGGGCATTCTGTAAATTCTTCTGTATTTGCTACTATTTGACTGGAAAAAACGAAAAGGAACCTTTCTCAACCGCTCATTTACGCGTAGCTGCTCGCTCATCACAAGTCTCTCTCTAAATGGGCGAGTTGACCGCCCTTCGTGCCTGCGCCAAGAGCGCCTCCTGCCGCAGCTCGTCGCTGGTCGGGAGTCCCATCTGCTGCTGCTGCTGGTCGAAGAGCGCCTTGCGGATCGCACCTTGCGTCTCGCCGTCGTACTCGTGCATCTCTCTCTTCGAGTCCACCTGGCTTGTGTCGATCTCGTCGTCGCCCTTCAGAGCGCTCGCCCACCACGTCTTCTTGATTTTCTCGAGCGAGATCTGGAGTGTGTTGTTGCCGCTCTCGAGCGACCAGACGCTCTCGTCCGCGCGGATCTTCTCGGGAAAGTCTCCGTCTAGCAGCAACGAAGTTGCGATTGGACTAACAGTCTTCATGGCGACGCGCACATGTGAGGTTGTGATTTTGCAGTCGAGGTCTCTGGAGCGCGTACCTGGAGGCACGTCCACGTAGATCTTTTGGCATTGACGATGCACGTGATGAGTAACATGTCGGTGATGGCAACAACAAGAGCAGCAGCATTGACATGAAAGAACTTACGGTAGCCTCGTCCAGCGTCTGCGTCCACGTGTACGTTTCCGTCGAGCCGCCGTTGCCCACAGGTACTAAGTCCAGCAGGCAGAATGTCAAACCGGGTCAGTCATTTAGTGGTATTAGAATGGCTACGTGATGAGGACAACTGAACGTACGCTGCTTGTTGCTCTCGGTCCGCTGGACGTGCCGCACTGGACGCTCGCTCTTGGCAGCAGACGGCGTCGGAGATGCAGCACTTGCGCCTTGTGTCTGTGCTGGCTGCTGCACTAGTGACACCCGGGTCGTGTTTTCTGTCAGAGCCTTCGCCTTGGTGGTGCTTGTTGCATTGATGTTGTTGCTTTTGCTCGTAAGGCTGCCGTCAAGGTCCTTGAACGGATGCTTCAGGAACGCCTGAATCACCTACACGTGCATTACGAGACATCACAGCACGAACAAGAGTCGGGTAAGCTTGCACTCTACAGTTGATGAGCTCTGTCCGCGAGACGACGCGACGCACCTTTTGCTGCGCCTGACCGGGCAGGAAGCCCATCTTGCACCGTGCCGGGTCGCTCGTGACCACGTAGAAGTCAGTCTTGCGGTGCATGAAGTCGAAGAATGAGTCGAGCAGCGCCTCCACGCCGTCATGCTGCTGCGCGAGCGTCGCGAAGAGCGCGTCGAAGCGGCCGGAGGTGGCGGCGGCGGCACTCATCGAGGTTGAGCTCTTGGATCTGTGTGTGTGCCAAAGCTAGATTGAAATACCATAATCCGATATCGGATTAAGAAAAGTGGTGACTAAACTCTGTCGGCATTTCCACACAGCAACACAAGCAGAAAAAAGAGAAAGGATGTGGTCGGCGCTGCAGCACGCGAAGGAGCAGGCGTTCGGCTTCGCACGGCGCCACAAGAAGCTGCTGGTGGCCACGACCGTGACGGCGACGTGCGCGGCCGGCGCCTACTACGCGTACAATCGCATGGTGCACGAGGCGGAGAAGTTTACGCAGCAGCTGCAGCGGCAGATGGCTGAGCACCAGCGGCTGCAGCTCTCGCTCGCGAGCACGACCGAGGAGAGCAACGCGACGATCCAGCGTTTCCTGCCACGGCTCAAGAGCAAGCTGTACGCGCTCGTGGACCTCGAGAGCGTCGTGCAGGAGCTAAAAACGCTCGACAAGACGCAGAAACAGCGGCGCAACGCACTCTGGGAGCAGGCCAAGAACCTCGCGCTCACGCGGTACTTCACGGCGCTCATCGCCTTCGGGCTCTGGCACCTGCTCGTCTTCGCGCAGGTTTCGATCATTGGCAAGCGCGTGTTTGAGAAGAGCAAGGCCGCGAAGGACCTCTTCGCGTTCGGCGGCTCCAAGGAGGAGGAGGAGAAGGCTCACGCGGCCGCGCACCACGCGTTCCTCGCATCCGGGCTCGAGTACTTTTTGGACGAAGGTCTGCAGAAGATCAAGATCCACGTCGAGAGCGCCGTGGCTACGAACCAGCAGCTCAAGTCGTACGTGTAACTGCATATTGTATTGTTACATATGATGGTGCTGTTGTATACTTCGACTCATGAACGCGATTGTCTGCTGCCTTTACAGATGGGAAGTGAGTCGCAAGGCCAAGGTCGAGCGTGAAGAGCTCAACGAGCTGCTGCAGTCGATCTTCCTGTCGATCATCCCGTCCAACGGGGCGTCGTCATCTGAAAACGTCCCAGAGCTGACGCTCTGGCGGTCGTTCCTCATCTACGCGGACAAGAAGCCGTCGCAGAACGAGCATGTGATCAGCCTGCTGAATGACTTGTGGGATCTCCTGGACAGCGACCTGTTCGCGCCAGCGCTGCAGCACAGTTTGGGTTTTCTGTGTGGCAACGCGTTCCAGGACCTGAACGAGGTCGTCTACGGGTTCACGACCCAGCGCGTCATAGAAGAAGAGGAGGAAGCGCGTCTCGCCAAGCCCGCACCGGCGCTCGCGAAGCTCATCCCGTGCCTGCAGACTGAGATCAGCAAGCTGCTATCGTCCGGGCCGGACAGCTACGTGGTCAAGTACTCGCAGGGTGTGGGTGAGATGGAGGCCTTCCGCAACTTCTACGAGGCAATCTTTTTCCAGCAGGACGACCTCGTCGCGCAGCTCATTTGATGAAATAAATAGTCTCGAACGCAAGAAACTTCGGGATATATGGATGGATGAATGACTAACAGCAGACGGCTTGCGTCGACAGATATGCAGCTATGTGCATGAGTACAAGTGTACAGCAGCAGACATGCAGGAGACAAGCGCAAGCCTGGGATGGCACCAGGCAACGAACGACACATTAGCGCCTGTGCGTATACTGAAGTCCATTCGCCGCCATTAATCCCATTTGTAAACTGCACATGCGTCTTCATCGTCGATTACTCGTCTAGCGCTGCCGTCGCCGGATTCGTTTGATGAGCGGTCGCTTTGGTGGCTCCTTCCACGCGCCAGCTCCCATCACTTTGAAAGCCTGTGGTTGCTGGTACAGACTGTTAGTATGGTGCGCTTGCTGTTTCGGACAACGACGCCGCACACGTGGCCGCAGAAGCTCCTTCAGTGGCTGGCGGCGCTGGCGCGAGCGCAGCAAACTGTTGCGGCCGGCGGTGGCCTGCGGGTAGTTCTTCTTGAGCAGCCGGTCCTTCAGGTAACTGAACGCAGGTAGGCGTCGTTGCTGCTGGTAGTGCGTCGGCCGGAAGCGCTGCACTGGGAGGCACTTGGCTAGCCCGCAGTGGCTGAGCTCCGGGTGCGCGCGCACGAAGCGTCGGTACGCGCGCCGCACGAACGGACTGCGCTTCGAGCGCTCGTAACGCGCGTGCGCCTGCGCGCGGAAGCGGTCCTTGAGCTCGGACGTGGACGAGAGGAACGTCGAGACCGGTCGCGCTGCCTTGTCGCGGTGTCGTTTGGTTCGTAATGCGATGGACTCATCATGCTGTTGCTTTCGTTGTTGCTGTTCCTGGTAATGGCTGTTATCGTTAAAGACGTGCTCTATGGCGGAGGCCCATCTCCGCACCCCACTCTTCATGGTCGGCAGGGACAGCATGAGCTTGTATGGACTCGTGAGCAGGATTAACGCCATCGTTGTGCTATGCGAGTGCCGGAGTAAATGCGCGACTGGAGCTTGGTTGCTTGCTGCTGCTTGGTGGCAAAGCGGAGATGGCGGGGTCGACGGTTGCCAATGTGCGACACTGCGTCCGCACGCACGTGCGCACACTTTGCGACCTTTGCACAGACGAAGGCGACGTGGCAGCTAGGCGATTGAGCACCTGCCTGCATGTTTCCATTCCACTGACTCAACGCCTCGAAAGCAGCTTCAACGTGTAGCCACTTGGCCTCGATGAACAAAAGGAAATGTGCAAAGTCATCGCCTTCCATTTCTCTATACAACACGAAAATGCATTTACAAAACGCAGATGAAGCTCACGCTTCAATCAATCAGAGTCTAGACAATCAATGGTGGGGGACGCAGCCTTTCGTCCTAAGAGGAAGAGGAAAAAAGCTGCATTTCCGAGGTTCTTTCCGCCTCATGACGTCGAACTAGCTGCTGCGCTGCCCACCGTCGACCGCGCTCTTTTGACCGATTTCCTCGCTCTTCCCCTCTCGTCTTCGCTTCCAAGATGCCGTCGTCGTCGTCGTCTCCCTATTTATCTATACAGGCACCTTGTGTCGCCAGCTTTCTGAGCTTATTGAGACTCTTGGCTCGTTGACGCTGACTCCGAGAGCTGGTCCACCGCAGCAAGAGTGGGGGTGGGGATGATCGGTATCTGCAGCTGTGCCGCCAGCGCCCCCACCGAATAATCCACGCGCTCGTAGAGGTACACGGACGTCTTGCTCGCCCACGACACAAAGATCTCGGCCTCCTCGGGCGGGTGCACGTAGTCCACGCAGAGGCTATTGGCGCGCTGGCACTTCTGCGGCCGGTGGCGCACGCAGAACTTGCGCAGCGTGACCACGCGACGCAGCTTGGGCATGAGTGTGAGCATCTGCATGACACGCAGCATGAGCTCGGGGCCGAAGCACACGTTGTTGATGAACACGACGGTCGCGTCGCGCATGTTGGCGACCTTGGGCGGCTTGCAGATGTCGCCCTGAACGATGTCCACGTTCTTCTCCTCCATCAGCGGCAGCTTCATCGCGCCAAGTCGCTGCAGTGCGTCAGCGCCCTTCTGCACGCGGTTCTGCATGAGCTCAATGCCCTTGGCAACGGCGCACGGGGTCTGCAGCACAGCTTGCAGGACGATCTTGCCCGAGCCACAGCCAAGGTCGTAGAAGACGTCGTCGGCTTGCAACTTCAGGAACGGTAGGATCGTGGAGCTCACGGACTCGACCGACACTTCGCCGTACGTAAGCATGCGCCGGAACTCCATCACATCCAGTTCGTCCACGACGTCCGATAGCTCGCACTGCGTCTGTTCCTTGACCGTCTGCGTCAGGATATCGTACATGTCACGATCGTCTTGCTCTTGCTCTTCGTAGAGTTTCGCGATCATCTAGGCAAAGGATTTATTGCATCAATGGACAACAATGCGCAGAGTACGATGCGATCAACGGCTGATAGTGAATAACAGAAGACAACGCACCTTTACGACTTGTTTCTCCGTCAGCTCGGTTGCCCCCATACGCGCCTGCAGGTTCTGCGGTTTCTTCGACAGGCGTGACTTCCGCGGCGTGTGTCTTCTCTTCGAGTCGTCCTTCATGGGCGAGAGCATGCTCGAAGGCGACGCAAAGCTGGGTGACGCTTCGGTGCGTGAAGGTTGAGCCACGGCTCCACTACTCCTTTCGCTGGTATCCTGACTGCTGGGAGTGGTGGCCTTGCTGCGCTGCACCTTCTTGGGGCGAAGAGGCTGCACGTCTTCGTCCACGACCTCACGTTTTTCTTCTTCTACGTCTGCTTTGTCAATGTCATCGTCGTCGTCACGCTTTCGCTTGTTGTCACTCTCAGTAACGACAGCTTCGACAGTGTGAACCTCGGCAACCTCGGTAGTCTTGGTGGTTGTAGAAACAGTAGCAATGACCTCCTCATCCACACCACCACCACCGTCAACAGCACCAGCTTCGGCATCATCATTAGCTTCCGTCTCAGCCTCAACCACTCTTCCAGCCTTAACCTCCACGACGGCTCCAGCACTGTCCAACTCCGTGACTGGCTCTGCAGAAGGAGGCATCGTCGTCGACATGCGCTCGTCTTCGTCGTCCGAACTCGAACTGGAGCTGTCGGTGCCCAGCGCGTGCAGTCCCACCACCTGGCGTTCATCGTCCGTATCGTCCGGGAAGAGGGTCTTGCTGCGGCGCATGCTGCTGCTTGAAGGATGCATGCTGGAGGGCTGGCGGAGCGGAGTTGGAGAACGCTGGGTTTGCCGTGCCGGCAGGTTTATTTGTGGACCTCTTTGAGGAATGGAAATGGGAGCTTCCGTCCGATATGTTGAATTTTGGTTTGAAAATTCAAACATCGCCTCAAAATTTGACTTCTAGATCCTAAATTTTACGTTCGAGGACACGAACGAAAACGAGAGCGACGTGTGCCAAACGTTTGCGCAAGTGAAGGACGCGAGAGGCGGTCGTGGAAGTGAACGAACGCATAACGCTGTGTGCCTACATTGACTGGCTGCGCAGTCGCGACGAGTGGCGATGCAAAGGAGTACATCAGACAGACACTAATGGTAGCTACGCATAGGGCCGTAATTGCCAGTGGGGTTTTATATTTTTGTCACGCTGGAAATGTGTGTGTGTGATACAATTCAATGCAAATGGGCAACATGGAACCACTTCATGGCGATCGTTCTCCGCTTGTGTGGCGGGTATGCGGACTGACGCGATGTTGTTGTGGCTGCTTACAAGTGGGAGTTGCTGGTACGAGGGTCTTTCCACTGGTACGCGCCGCGGTGGTACTGGAAGCCCACGCGACTGGTGAGCTCGTCGCTCTCCTTTGGGCCGCGCGAGCCGAACTTGTACGTCAGTGGCTTGATCTTCTTCGTCTCGATCTCGTTCAGCAGCGGCGTGAAGATCTTCCACGCAGCGCGCAGCTCGTCGTCACGCACGAACGCGGCCTGCTTGCCGCGGAGCACGTCCAAAATCAGGCGCGTGTAGGCGTCCGGCACCTCCGTGCCTTCGTAACGCTGGTTGTACGACAGGTCCAGCTCGCTCGAGATTGCAGTGGTGGCCAGACCTGGGCTCTTCACATTCACCTTCATGTACACGGCTTCGTTCGGCTGCAGTCGCAGCACAAGCTCCTGGAGCGGGATCTCCACGTCCGGGAACATGTGCGATGCACCAGGTGGCGCCTTAAACTGGACGCGGATCTCACCCTTGCGCTCGTTCAGCGCCTTGCCAGCCTTCATGATGAATGGCACGCCGTCCCATCGAGGGTTGTTCACGTGCATGACGACCGTGGCGAACGTCGGGGTGACCGAGCCCTTGGGTACCGTCGGGTCCTCCAGGTAGCCCGGCTCGTTCTTCTCCGCGTCGCCGAGGTACTGGCCCATGACCGTGTCTTCGAGCGTGATCGGCTGGATGCAGTTGAGCACCTTGACCTTCTCGTCGCGGATGTAGTTCGAGTAATCCTTGCCCGAGGCCAACACAGGTGGCTCCATGGCCACGAGCGAGAGCACCTGCAGCAGGTGGTTCTGCATCACGTCACGGATAATGCCGTAGTTGTCAAAGTACCCGCCACGGCCCTGTGTGCCAATGTCCTCCTTGAACGTGATCGAGACGCTCGAGATGTAGTTGCGGTTCCAAATCGGCTCGAAGATCGCGTTCGCGAAGCGCAGCACGAGCAGGTTCTGCACCATCTCCTTGCCCAAGTAGTGGTCGATGCGGTAGATCTCATCCTCCGTGTAGAGCGCGCCCATGTCGCGCGAGAGTTCGTTGAACGAGTCGAGGTCGTGGCCGAACGGCTTCTCGACAATGAGGCGGTTCCAGCCGCGCGTCGAAAGCGCCGCCTTCTTGATCGACGTGCCAATCGGCACGAAGACGCTCGGCGGGATCGCGAAGTAGAAGAGGCGGTTGTGGTCCTTCTTTCCGAGCGCGTCCTCCAACTGGATCATCTCGTGGCTCACGGCGGCGACGTCGTCGGCTGACTCGTACTTGCCGTGGCGGTAGATGCACTTCTTTAGGAAGGCCTCCTTCTTGGCTGCGACGGTCGCGTCGTCGTTCTTGACCTTGATAAACGGCGCAATCTGCGCACGGAAGTCATCCTCGTTCTTCTGGCTGCGCGCGTAGCCCACGATGATGACGTGCTCGGGGAGGTACCCGGCGACGTACAGGTCGAAGAGCGACGGGTACGTCTTCTTCTTGGCGAGGTCGCCCGAGGCACCGATCACGAAGACCGTGAGTGACTCCTCGAGGTACTCGCAGTGGAGGCGCTCATCCGCGTGGAGCTCCATGCCGCTGTTGCGCTTGCTCATGCTGCCGAATTCGTCGCTGTCGTGTGCGTGCAAGCCGCTTTCTTTTCTACTGCGCAAACTTTGAAAGCGCTTGCGGAGCTGCCCGAGCTGTCCAAAGGCGAACATGGCAGCTTGCGACTGAGCGTCTTCGAAAAGCGCCGTCGCGGCCCCCCTCTGCCCCGTTGTTTGGCTGCGGGCGGTTCAATTCAACGAACAAAAGAAAGAGACCGCCTGCCCAAGCGGAATCCACCTCAATAGAGGTGCGGTATTGATGATGACGTCGACAAAGTGCGCCCACATTGATGCGTACTTTAGCACTTTATCTTGGTTTTTGTAAGATGAAGCAAGCTGCGAATCTAACGAGAGTGAATGTAGGACAGCCCGATGATTGGCTCATTTTACAGTTTGCATGCGTCATCCTTTTTTTAGACTTGGCTTTGCAGATATTGCGCCGTTTGGATTGCCGATTGGGTGAAGGCACGACATGAAATCAGGGGAAGCTCTTGCAGTTCGTGCGTGGCAAGTGAGCTGCGAGCTCTCGTTTCAGCTCCAGCCTCTTGACAATTCCTGATCGACGCGCCGCCGTAAGTCTGGTAGAAGTTACACAGTCCTCTTAACACTAACAAGCAAAAGCGACGGCGCTTCGTGAGACTTCAACGCAAACGCAAACAAGCAAGGGACATTTTCGACGGTTTACGCTAGCCCAAAATGACGCAGCTGTCGCAGCGCACTATTTG
The DNA here is from genome assembly GCA_023336215.1 of Globisporangium iwayamae. Lineage (NCBI taxonomy): Eukaryota > Oomycota > Peronosporomycetes > Pythiales > Pythiaceae > Globisporangium > Globisporangium iwayamae. The sequence goes on from JAADWP010000365.1 coordinate 10,777, forward strand.
GGTATATACTTGATTGAAAACCGGTTATATGTCGGTATAATTGCATTCAAAATCTGGTGTTATGTTTTGCTTTTTCTTACTGCTGTTAGCATGCGGAAATAGATTTTGCACCGATTTGCGCAATGGTCTCTTGAGGAGTTTAAAAAGTGATGATTGTGGTAGCCTAACCATTATTTTTGTTCTAAGTTTAGGTCTAAAGAGATTGAAGCATGATGTTGTTAAAATAACGAAGAATGAAAGCAAAACCTACCAAGATCAGTGCTAAAACGGTAGGTGTTTTTTGTATTGGAATCTTTGCTGTTTGAAGTATGTTGCATATATCTTTGGGCTTACAAACACACAAACGCCAAGTCTATTCAGCGAATTCAGCCCTATGTTTCTTACCAACGACAGCGGGTTACGTGTCTTTCCACCACAAACATCGCACTGTTCTAGCTGATACACTTGGCGTTTGTAGTGCTGAGTTTTATCCAAAACCAAATAATAGGAATCTGGTACAACAACAAAACTTGAATTTTCCGCTGATTCCCAAAATTTAGATATCCCCAGATTCTCGTTTGGGTTTTCGGTGCCCTCAAGAACTGCGGCGCATTTTCGGTTCAGTAAAAATGGCACCGCGCGTTTTTTCACTGTACCGAAAACCGCACCACGAACATTCATAACTTCACACCTTGTTCCGCCCAGCGAGGGCCGACTGGAGTTGCTGGCAGGGTAGCATCTGGACACCATACCTACCACCAAGAGCCAATGCTAGCAAGGGAATCAAGTTGCTTTGCGGGTTCGCTATGTGTCTGGTACATGTTGTGGTAGCCTGTCCGAAGGACCGCGAGAAGAACTTGAGAAACGAACGCCACACGAAGAAGCTGAGAAGTGGTGGCTCCTTACCAAGTTGTTTGGACGAGCTTTTTTTAGCTGGGCGTAAGCAATGCGCGTTGTTCGCTCGCATTAGGCGCCGCGGCGCAATCTTCAAGAATTTGCTGCAAGACAGCACCGCAGAAGAGCCGCGTGAAAGAGAGAAAGGATGGCTGGGAAGCGCTCTCGCCGGAGAAGCCAACATGAAGAAAGGTGGGGGAGAGGATGGAAGGAAGGACCGAGTGATGAAAGACGGGGCTGGTGTTGAAATTCAGGAGGAGTCTGCCGGCGCGGCTTAGATACATATTATTATAATAATCATACATCTTACTTCATGACTTGTGGCTGCCTTACATTGAGCCGTAGTGCAGCGAACTCATGCTGTCAGAGCCGTCGTCGCACACACGGAAGTGCTGCGTACAGAGGCCCTTGCGGCGCGCCTTCTTCTCGCAGTCATCCATGGAGCAGATCTTGCCGCCGCCGTGCTTGATACAGTACCCGTTGCCGCGGTCCTTGGACGAGCAGCCGTCTTCTTTGCACAGGCGCTTGCCGCCGTGGCTGTGGCAGAGGTTGTTGCGCTGCGAGACGCGCTCGCAACCTTCGATCTTGCAGTACTTGGACGCGCGGCTGCGGTGTGGACCCACTGAGGCGGCGGACGAGCCGACCGAGAGCACGGGAGACATCGCGCGCTCCTTCACTGGGTAGTAAGGCGCGGACGCCAACGAGCTCGTTTCGATCCACGAACGCTTCCTGGACGGAAAAGACAGTGGCTGCTGCTGGGCGATGTGAGGGAAAGACGAGTCTAGTGGGCTCGCGGCGCGCTCGTGCTGGAAGCCGCTGTAGAACGGCGTCGAGACCGCGCTCTTCATGGTCGGGCTAATGATCGTGCGCAGTGACGGCATCTGGGTCATCTCGCGACCCGCCGGGCTCAGGCGCTGCTCGTGCGCGCGCATCGAGTAGTCCGACTGGGGTGAGTACACGCTGTGCTGCGGGCTCGTTGGCTCGTCCTGCATCTTCTTGAGCAGACCTGTGAGCGACGGGAGCTTGGATGCCGAGATCGGAGGCGGCACGAGCTCCTGCTTGGCGCCGTACGCTGCCGGATAGAGCGCGTGGGGGTCCACGACCTGGCTGTAGTTGCTGCTGCTGGTGGCGTAATACGGGTGGTCGTTGCGCGGCATCATCATGTAGGCCGGTGATCGGCCGAGGAACGTCGAGGAGGCCATTGTGATTCTGTGTGTCTGTCTGGAGTGCGCCTCTGAGGGAAAATTCGAAAGTGACAGTGTCCAGAGCCATTCTCCTCCTTCCTTTCTGGTTGCTACTGCCTTGCGACCTGATGGGTGTTTGGCTGTTGGTGGAGCGTTTGGCTCGTTGGCGAAAACAGTGGCACCAGGTTTACGCTACGCGGTAGACCCTCTCTAAACTGATATGGTGCCGCAAGCATTCAGACGCAAAAATGAGGGGAAGGGATCGATTGATTATCCCCATACATTTGCCCTTTTTGAGAAAGCGCCTCGCATCATCAGCTGGGAAACTGGGAGCAAGCGAAAAGCAGAACATGCTGCGTATGAGACACATTTTGCGGTTAGTGGCCCTCCTTCCTCGTCGACGCCTCTTGCTGACGGAGACAGCCGCCGTCTCGCAAGAAGAAGGGAAAAAATACGGAGCAAACCGGTGACTGACTGGCTGAATGCAGACGAAACGAGTAGCGCATGCAGCAATGCAAAGACGGCGGCAGCGACACCACCACACTCTACGCACTCGTCGCTCGTTCTCCAATTCGGCCGGCACCGCCCGCGAATCTATTCATCCGCTTGGGCAAAGAGCGTGTGGTTTTGATTGCGGCCAGGCCAGACACTCATATCCGCTCGCTTCAACTCTCTTCATCTGCCTACCTCCCACTGTGCAGTATGGATTTGATTTGATTTCGCCGCTCCAACAGCAGCAACGCGCGTTTGATTGCGGTACCGTCAGTCGAGTCGTCATACATTCTCCAAGATGATTTAGTCGGGCTGCGCCACTCATCAATAGTTCCCCGAATCGAGCAAAGCGCAACGCCGGGCCAGGGGCATATCAGGCGTGATCAGCAAAACATAGCTGCCGGATTTACAAAAGCTGCGCAAAACACAATCGACACAGTCACTACAGCATTCATTTCTACACTTCTTTTGACTGACTCGCTGGCTTTTTTACCCTGTTTTGTATTTGAAGCTGATTGCAAAAAAATAACAAGCTGTACCGCCAACTGATAAAATAACATCTTACCTCGGCTGCCATACCACAACTGTGCATACTGAACTTATCACCAGCATGCAGCGCAGCGAGGCATCGATACCAACATGGGCGACTGTACTGTGCTAGGAGATGATGTCAGCTGGACATGCGCCGCCGATCGCTAGTTGTTTCAGCTCCGGCACTAGAGCTGCGGAGAGCAAGAGCTGTACCCTTGGGTGAAGAGCGAGGCCGCCGTGGCGCCGTTCCTAGTGCTGATTTCAGGAATGCGTGCGCAATACTGTTCCCGACGCCAAGTTTGCATGCGTGATGATGTACTTTAGTCGCTCCAATTCGCTCACCAAGCTTCAGCATTTTGTTTTCGAATAGCATTCTCTTCTTTTGCATAATGCAGTATTGGCCAAATGATGCATATGGAGGAGAAAACCGGTGCGCCATCATCAACTTGTTGCTGTGACATGTTGCACGTGCTTCAGGTTTTTCAGGTGCGGTGCCAGCCAGTTTTGGCGGAAGAACGTTAGGCATTAGGCGGCGGCGGTGGTGCTCCCAGCTCGTCGAGACCCAGCTTGCTGGATTGGCTTTTGAGATCCGCGGACGCGTGCCGCGCTGACTACGAGGTCACCCACCACCACCAACCTCACTGGCTCAAAGGAGCAAGCGCTGGAAACGCAACGACGCAATGACAGGGCCGAGCGAACAGCTCCAGCAAGTTGCTGGAGACGTGAAGGAAAACATACTGGAAAGGAAACAGGACATCATCACTACGCAAGCAGCAGTAACACACACTCTTGGCATCAGGTCACATGCACACAATCGCGCAAAGGGCATTCGGGCGCGTTTTGCCAAAACGAGTTCGTGCCGCGGAAGTGACGGAGAGGCAGTTCGGTTCGGAGGACACGAGACGGGTCCAAAAGGATGGATGTCCCACGGTTCGCGAAGCGACGCGCAATCAAGCGAGAGTGAATGCGCGCCAAAATGATTACACGGAATGAGGCCTGGGCGAAATCGATTACGCACAAAAACTACGCGTCCCAAAATGCTTACTTTCTTTCTTTTCTCTGAGCTTCCTTCATTTCGATGGCCTTCTGTGCTGCTCTAACGAGTCTATCCAATCCCTGCTATTATTGCACCTAGCCACAATAGTGGCGGCAATGGCGGCGGTGGTGTAGCGCTTCATCTCTCGTGACGAAAACTCCTGCTGTTGCCCCATCTTGGTCAAGGCATTACCGCTGTACACACATCCTCGCGCCCGCACTTTGAGCTCATCCCTTTTTACTCGATATTACCGCATACCAATATATGTGTCAGTTACTATTTACCAGTTTTTTCTGACTGTGACAAGTAAACCAATAAAGTACCGGTAAGATTTTTTCAAAGTTCGAAGTCATAATATCAAGTGAGGACTAGATTTAGATAAACTTCGAAATAGCATATGCGGGAAAGCAAGTTAGTCATTTTCGGGCTGTTTTCGAGCGAAACGCAAATATAGAGTTAAACACTTGAATAGTGGCCCCTGATCCATACTCCGACGTAGAGTGATGGTCTCCTCCCTTTATAAAGCACTCGCTCTTCGCTCTTTGCATTGCGAGAACAACGCATGTTCTCGCACGCTTCATTCCAGAAACAACACTCCTTAGCACCAGACACATAGCAGCAGCAACAGCGTCATGCCGCTCACCAGTAGCCTAGTGCCACCACCCGTGTGAGCTGTGTGAGCCACCTCGGCAAGCGCAAGGTTTGTTCGGCCACGGTAGCCGTGGAAGCCCACCGACAGCCGAGTGAGGACAACTTGACGCTGGTTGCTTTCGCACTCGCTCTTCAAGCGCTCTTCAGTGTCGCCGGAAAGGTCGTGATGATTGCTGGCTGCGGACGCGCTACCGAACTGCTGGCCGAGGCGTTCGTCGTACACGGCGCTAAGCTGTACGTCACCTCAGCAGAGGCCTCGATTGCTCCTACCGCCACTGCGCTCACCGCCGCGGGACCAGGTGGCTGCATCGCAATTCGTGCCAATCTGGCTACAATGTCTGGCAGAACTGCTCTCGCAACGCACATCTCCGAGAGTGAAGAGACCGTGAACCTACTGATCAACACCACCCCGCTTGTTGTACAGCAGCACAGTCCACTGCGCGTGCATCGCTGGTTGGGACGAGAACGCGGCGTTCAACATCCTGCGCTACGTGTATGCGGGATCATTGCAGGTTCATGCATAGAAAAATATGGGCTACAGCGGGTGGCGACAATTGCATAAAGTGTTGTCGTGAAAAGTCGACGAGGTGCATAGGTTTGTGTGTCGATTTACTTTACCGGCAAGATCAGCGATCAAATATCTCAGGTAATTAAGTCAATATATTCTAATTTGAAAAGGTAAAAAGACGGCGAAGGCGCGAACGACTCAGTGAGGCAAAATCAAACGGCAGCTCATGGACGGCAGCAGCGGCAAGCGAGGTGAGGAGAGCGGCGCAGCGGCAGCAGGGAGCTTCCTCTGCTCGCCGATCCCGCGCGATCCGTCGCAGGTGTTCTTTGTGGAGGCTCGCGCGCGGCGCCAGGTACGTCTCTTATTCTGATTGCTGCGTGTCTTAAATAGACGCAATAAGTACTGACGAGAAAGAACTGCGACGCAGCCAAAGCTCAGCGGCGACAGTTTCTTGACGGAACCAGAGGGCGAGGAGGTGGCGAAAGTGCGCGTGGACAGGAGCGGCGGATACGTTGAGCAGCTGGAGGAGCGCATACTGACGCTGGAGCGAGAGCGCAAGCAGCGTACGTTCGTGCTCGTGGTTGTTCTTCTTGTGCGGCTGCGGTTGAAGATCTCATCTCGCTGTTCTCTTTGCGTATTATGTCGAGCAGAGCAGGAAATGATGGAGAGTGAGAGCGACCGGAGCGTGAAGCGACAGCGGCTGCAGATCGAAAGCATCGCCTCGTCAAAGGTGGGTTGTCGCACGTGCACATGTCATTCTGAGATCCAACTACGGCTACTGACTCTAATGAATTCTTTTGCGATGGCAACCAGAGCGTTCAGCTCCAGAAGGAGGTCGAGACGCTGCAGATCCAGATCGGGCGCAACTCGGAGCTCCACCAGATCGAACTGAAGGAGCGCGACATGCAGCTGGACCAGCTCCGCCGCCAGCTCAAGTACGCGGTCGCCGAGGAGGAGGAGACGAGGAGCGAGCTTAAGGCTGTGACGAACGAGTATTCGAGCGAGAAGCTCAAGATGCAGAAAAAGATCGTGGAGCTCGACTCGAAGCTGCAGTTTGTTGAGAGCAGTCTCAACGAGTGGAAGGAGAAGGCTCTGGAGAGCGCGAGCCAGCTCCGGACAGTCACGCGCCAGTCCAAGCTGAAGGTGCGTTCGTGGATGTGGCTGACAGCATAGTCATGATGTTGGTAGTAACATGTGCGCATATGTGAGCATCAGATCCAACTGCTGGAGGATCAGCTGGAGGTCGCAGTGACGGCCGCGAACGCGACCAAGTCAAAGGTGCGCTTACTTAACCACGTCTGGATACCCAAATCGATGTCCTGTACTGACGAGCGATGCGGATACTGAGCAGCATGACCCACTGCTCGAATCCAAACTACGCTTGTTGGAATTGCAGCTCAAGGAGAAGGACTTTGAGGTGCAGAGCGCGAACACGAGCTTAGCGGGCGCGATGGAAACGGTAGAGAACGCACGCGATATTCGCGCGTTGAACGAAAAGATCGAGGACCTCGAGTCGGCTGAGCGCAAGCTGAAAGCAGAGGTATCGTATTTGTATTTGACGCAACTCGTTTAAATAGAGTGGGATTCTTACAACTCTCGTTTACGTACCGTAGCTTGTCGACCTGATCGAGTCCTCCAAGCATGCGTCGGTTCTCGAAGAGAAGGTGTACCAGGTGCAGCGGAAGATACAGGCCAGTGAGGAGAAGAATGCGGAGGCTCAGAAGCGGATTGTAAGTCCCTGCGTTGTCGCTCGCCATGTTGGTAGCAGATTTTAACATCTGAATGTGATGTGCTGCAGGAGAGCTACATGGTGCTGGAAGAGTCCCACAAACAGTTTCGAGAATACTTTGAACCGATCGTGAGCGACCCACAGAGTACGTTGCTGCGGTTTCAGTCATCTCAGAGAAAGGTATACAGCGCACTCACTTACTCTTATGCATCACACAGGTGGCGTCTCGCTTGAGCAGTTCCTCAACCAGCCTGTCGCGACGGTCATCCAGCTCTACAAAGCGCGTCAAAACGCGTTCGAAATGCTTTTCGAGCAAAAGAGCAACGCTGATATTCAGCTCCGACGATTTGAGAAGCAAGCCGACAAACTGCAGAGTGACCTCGTCAGCTCTGGCAACCTCTCGGCGAAGTTGGAGGTGCAAGTTGCGGAGCTCCGGCAGAAAATGGCGGATGGTGGTAACGTCCTCGGCCACTTGCAACGTGTTAACGAGGAGCTCGTGGCGATCCTCCAAACCTACGAAACGAGTCCAGATGAGGCGAACGCTGCAGAGCTGTCTGCATCAGAGCGCATCAAGTTGTTGGACTCGTCGCTGAAACAAGCGGATGCGCTAATCAAGCAGGTGGAGACGTCGCAACAAACTATGTCGACCCCAGCGGTGGTCAAGACATACGAAACTCGCATTGAGCACCTGGAGAAGGAGCTGGCGGACGCCAAACACCAGAACAACAACCTGACGAAGCACCTTGAGAAGGTTGAGATGGAGCTCGCGGTTTTCGAGAAGCGGCTGGGAAAAGGTGAGTTCAATGTGGAAACCACCAAGATCGTGCATCTTTCAGTGAATCCGACGCGCGAGATGCTCGAGAATAAGAACAAGACCAGCGAGGTGGAGAAACTGCGACAGGACAACGAGTTGCTGCGGGCAAAGCTTGAGAAGCTGAGTGGCAGCGTGTCCGATGTGGAGGTGAGTAGCAAAGCAGTGCGTGTGCTTCATTTTTTTGCTGTTGAATCTCATGATGCTCTTGCTTGTGTGTAGATGACCCCTGCGGCGTCAGAGAGCGCGTTCACCACCACAACATCGTACGAGACCGTCGAAGGGCAAAAACTGCTGAACAAGCGGCTGAAGGAGGTGTTTCGCGAGCAGATCCAGCAGTATCGTGAAGCGGTGCACCTTCTCACGGGCTTCAAGGTCGATCTAAAGAAGAGTAACGGCATGGAGCTCCTGCGTCTGCGCTCGGTGTACGCCGACCACGAAGACGACGAACTGCTGGTGCGCATGGAGGCCAACGGCGCGCTGGAGTTGCTCGAGACGGACTTCTGCGCGCAGATCAACCAGCGCGTGTTCGCGTACCTGACCACGTGCCGCTCCTTCCCAGCGTTCCTCGCGACCCTGACGCTGCATCTGTTCGAGAAGCAGACATTTCAAGGGAACTAAGCGAGCTATCCATCAGTACACAGCCCTTCGTCTTTTTTGTTTCCTTTCCAGTGCTTGTTGGTCTTGCTCTCTCTTGCAAATTTTACCAAAAGCACAGCACACTTCAGAACCAGCGGAGAAGAGGTTAATGAAGATCAGGACCAGCACCCCTTGGAAGTTGTTATGTTGTGTCAAATTGGTATCTATCTTGCTATCCGTTTGCAAGAAACCTGTTGTGAGCTGTCAATGAGAGTCGAAATGGCATGGCTCAGGTGACACCACCGAAATCACTCGAGCTGTCAATCACATGGGTGCGCTATCTACATACGGTAATCGATTGCATGGTTTATTCGCTCGACTTCAGTAGCAACGCCGTATCGAAGTGTGTTGACCGATTCTTGCCTTGTCGCTCATACACACAGCTCCAGCTACAAGCGTCGACTCGTAGGTAGATAGTTCCAGCTCAGTCGGTTCATAGTGACACCAGTCGGCACGGATTCACAAATTCTTGGCAGCAGCTCAAAATTCGTCTCGGCCTAAGAGCTGATAAGGGTGCAACAACGCAAGTCATGAACGCTCGTCATAGAGTACGCTGACATTTTCGTGACGCGTTACAATGTTAGCTACGCAGCCTGACAACACAGTCACCACGACGGGTGGTTGCTCAGGACTGCTGCTAAATACTGGTAGATCATTTCGTATTGTTCCTGTGAAGAAAGAAACACGCACAGATACATAAAGACAGACATCAGCAAATGAGAAACGTATCTACGATCGGAATCCCAACTACAAGGACGCACCGGTGTCTGGACCATCCCTGGACGCTGAGATCGAATGCGGTGCACCACTTGCTGGACATCCAGCGCTTCAAGCAGCTTGTCTTCCATGTTTCCACTGGTCGACGCCATCGCTCGCTGGATGTCGCGAAGCATGATGTCAATCGCAATGAACGTGCCCGAGCGCCCGATGCCTGCGCTGCAATGTACCACCACGCGCGCGCTCACGCCATGTTGCTCAGACGCTTCCTCGCGGTACGTGTTCACCATGTCCAGCATAGGCGCGATGACTCGGAAGTCCTGAAGCACGCCGTGATCCGGCCAAATCGTGAGCTGCAGCTGCTGAATGATTCGGCTCGGAGACTCCACACCATGGCTGTCCACACTCCACACTTTGAACATCCGGACGACGAACCCATGCGACGCTGGGTGGTCTTCTTCTCCAATTAGCTGCACGTGCACGCCCTTGAAATCCACGGCTTGGCCCTGATTGTCCCAGTATAAGTCGGCCTTCAGGCGCTCTCGCTCCACAAAGTTCGTGAGCATAAGAATCACGTGCACGTCGCACTCCCACACCATGTGCCAGAAGTCGCAGATCGCACTCGGGATTGGCGCGCAGCACGCAATGTAGTGGTCGTCCACAAAGTTGGCGTTGATATAGTCCCCCTCGGGGCTGTCATCCAGGTTCAGCAGATGCACGCGGGTTCGCTCGTACGGCAGCACATCTCGGTACCGGTTCTTCGCTTTCGTCAGCTTCGTCTGCGGTGTGATCGCAGCTTCATACCACGGCGCGTTGTCGATACTCCAGCAGATCTCCAGGTATTCGCGCTCAAAGCCAGAGCGCGCGTTGCCACTCGGACGGCGGAGCTGGTCAATCTGCGCGCATATAAGTGAGAGGGGATGAGGCGGTGTCCATGTGGTAAATGAAGGAGTCGCAAGAATCGAATGACATGAAAGCAGCGTCAGTGCGAGTTTGCTTACCTTGTAGAAGAAGTCTTGCACCACTTGCGCGCACTTTGGCGGTAGACCCTGCGGGTTCGCGAACGTGCACCGCAGAAATGAGATATCTACAAACAACAAGCAAGCAATGCGCATTAGTGGGGGACCTGGACGGAAAAAGAGCTGGTGGTGCAGACGCCTAGCGACGACAGCATTTAGTGTGCCTGGTTAAACAAACAAATGCAGTGGCCTACCGCTTTGCGGGCGACCGCTCGTGGACGCGAGAGCGCTGCTGCTGCTGGTGCGACCACCGCTTGGAAAATGCGAGTCTGCGCTCATGGGCGAAGTGGAAAGGAGGTGCGGCACGGTGAGCGAGCAAGATCCCGGGCGTTCGCGGCGGTGACGACGCGACACTCTGGTGTGCCTGGCGCGCGTTCTTCCTGTCGCGCCTTCCTGTTGTCGCTTTCTTCTCAACCCCTCTCAAAACGATGATGACGACCTCTCAGAATGAATTTCAGTGATAAATCGTATTATAAAAGGATATAAGGAGTCGAGGTGCTTTCAAGCTATAAAAACGAGAGCTGACTGGTGCTTCTTCTTAGTATTTATGAATTGTTGCAGGATTGAAAGCCATTAGACAGGAATGATGGTGCTCTCATCAGGAATGCTGGTAGATTGGGATTTAATGAAATGCGAACAAGTCGCGATTGAAGTCACGTCCAGCTCGGCCGCGCTTCCAGCGGTATTGAGCGCCAGGAACATTGACGTCGTGATCGACAGCTACTTGGCGGTATCACCGCTGTATGTACGTTACTATGGACGCGTCCGCTTAAGGCTGGAGAAGAAATGTTTAAAGCGTCTTTTCTAACGCGTGCTGTGTGATTCTATTCCCCACATACAGAAACGAGAGCTTCCCCAGTGCAGTGAACTGCTCAGCCTGCAAAATCTCTTTTCACGGTCTATTTAGTTTGCTGCTTGGAAGTGTACTGGAATTTTGACGCAATTCTTTCGTGCTGCCAACCAAGAACCTGAGCTACGCTGTTCCTCCAAGAGATCCAACAGATACTGCAGATGGAGCACCCCAACATAGTTGAGTTCATTGACGTCATATGGACATCAATCTCCAACCTTGCGATGGTCCAACATTGCGATGGTGTTAGAGTTGGTACCGAATGACAACCTCAGCACGCTGCTGTGAATCGGCAAAGATCGCGAGCAGAAGTTTCAGTCGCATTGTCTGCACTGGTTTGACCCCGAAGCCGCTTTCGCGTCGACGTTGTCTCTTCCATCGAGAAATATGCCGTCGAAATCAGCGATAGCATTGGACATCTTAGAGTCGCTCGAGCATCTGCACTCGTTCACGTCGGCAGTGATTCACCGCGAATTGTGAGCACACAACGTGCTACTCAGCAAGAACTTCGACGCAAAGCTGTGCAGCTTTGGGGCTCCAAACGAGTGGCAGGTGGACACATTGCGACCAGAAAGCGTTGACACCGGAGATCTTACGAGGAGAGGCGTTCAGCGAGAAAGCCGACATTTACTCGTTTGGCGTGGTGCTGGCCGAGATGGCGAGTTGCTCTCGACCGTTTTCAGGTTTCTTGACTGCAGAGATCATCTCTCGAGTTCTTTCTGAAGGCGACTGTCCGGAAATGGGAAGTCGCTGTCCCGAAGGGATCCGATTTTTTGCAATGAAATGCATGCACGGAGACTCAGCTGCGCCTCCGAGTGCCCAAGTTGCGCATCAAGAGCTGCGGCTCTGCGGTCCTTTTAGAACAGCTCGCGCTGGTCTACGTTGTGAGGAATAGTTTGTGTGCATGTGCGCACGAATGTTACAAATCGGAAAAGGTCCATCTTGACGCGTCCGTCCAAATCTGCACAGCATGAAGATCGATCCCAAAGATCGTCCTGAAGCAGAAGCAGAAGAAAGACGGAGTAGCTCTGAATAAGTTCATCTTGATTAAATAGACAACACGTGTTGAGTCGGTCGCTTTTTCTCCCGCTTCTTCACGGGCGGCGCGCGCCGTGGCGGATGCAGACGCCATGGCGAACCGCGCCCTTGTCGCAGCCGTCTTCCCTGCAGCGTCGTCCACCGCCGTGGGAGACGCACAGCTGGCCGCCGACGGCACTCTTCGTGCAGCCGTCCACTTCGCAGCGTCGACCGCCGCCGTGCGCAATGCACAGCCCGCCCTTGAGCGCCGTCTTGGAGCAGTAGCTGGCGTTGCAGCGCTTGCCGCCGCCGTGTGCGGAGCAGTGGCCACCAGCCAGCGCCGACTTGGTGCAGCCATCCTCGGCGCAGCGCTTGCCGCCACCGTGCGCGATGCAGAAGCCACCCTCCTTCGCGCTCTTGATGCACTTGTCCACGGAGCAGCGGCGGCCACCACCGTGGGAGATGCAGTAGCCGCCCGTCTTGGCGCACTTGCGGCACGCGGGTACCTTGCAGAGCCGGCTGGGCTTGTGGAACTCGCAGAAGTCGCCAAAGAGGCCGCTCACGTGGTGGTAGCAATTCTTCTTGGCGCAGAGACCGCTGAGCAGTGCGGCGTCACCACAGGATGGTGACAGCTGGGTTCGCGGCCAGTCAATAGTGGACTGGTACGATGGCGTCTCGCCGATGTCGGTGTTGATGATAAAGTCGAGACTCATGCGCTGCTTCTGGTGGCGGGGACTCTGGCTCGGGTTCACTTTGAGCATCGGGAGCTCGATGACGGGGCACGAAGGGGTGCTGCTCAGGTTGAACGCGCCTCGGCCCCAGCCCTCGTCCTGCTGGAAGAACTTGGGCTCCATGATGAAGATGGTCTCGGTCTGATGCATTGGCATTGACATTGCTTTGTGCTTTGAGCTGCTCGCGTGTGGTCTTTCGCGCAGATTCTGGAATGAGAGAGAGGAGAGGGTGGCGGTAGGACAGGAGGAGGCTTTTGCGTCGGTCGGTCTCGCGAGAGAACGAGAAAAAAAGAAACCAGACGAGCGAGGGCGTGGCCATGTTGCCTGCTTGCTTGCTTGCTGAGTGCTCGCTCGTTCGCTTGAAGGAGCTTTCGCCCAAATTTTCACACCGTGCGTTGGAACGCGAAAGCATAGCTGATCTATTTGGACGAGATACTGTATTATGCAGGGAAAAATGGACCTAAAATCACGAAATTTGCTTCACCTATATTATGAATATGAATTTGTGGAGGCATTGATTCGAGGCAAATCGATGGACTGATTATGACCAAGGTCGCCACCTGTACATGTTCCCTCGAAGTGGGTGGGATCGCCATCACATCAAAGTGGACCCACGAGACGTGGGACCGAACGTGACTGCGACGGTGTGCACAGACAGTAGACAGACAAATTGGCACCGAGACGGAGATTGGTCCATTCGTGCTCAGACAAATCCCGCGACCGCATCTGCTGACCCGGATCGATCGATGCTGCTCGAGTGGGTGACTGGCTGGCTGCTGGCTGTCAGCTTCCAGCGACGCAACCGGTTTGGCGATCGAAGCCCATCCGATGATTGATCCCCCATCCACACACACAGGATCACCGCGCGCGAGTGTGGCGACGTTGAAGTCTCTGCGCGTGAGATAACGCAGAGACAGGCCGCATACATGATGTGCGTGGTGCTTTGACGTCAAACGAAAGAGCTCGGCCGACCGATCCGAGTTTGCGATCGTAAACTGTTGCTATCCATCCGTTTTCACAAGGACCAGGAGTACCCGCCTACTCGTCCGCATCCAGCGACTGCACCGATATCGATGTCGACTGCTGCTTCCAGACTCAGATTTGCATCGCTGTCTCTGTCTTCCTTTCGGTTGTCAAGCGCCGAGACGAGGTGACCGGCGGAATGGATCCCTCGCTCGCACGCTCACAGTCTAGGGCTTAGGGCTTCGCTGTCCAGGGCTTCTCGTGACAAGTGCGCTCCCAGCGCAGCCAAGAACCGCCGCGCTCGTACCTAACTGGCTGACGTGACGAAGCACCAAGCGGCGCAGAGTGCGATCTTCTGTTGGCGAAGCGTCACCGCCACTCGCCGCCCAATGAACGGCCCGCAGCTCTCCAGCCCCATTCGTGCGCTCGCGAGAGCGCGGCAAGCGTCGCGATGTCTCCTGTGCACGTGACCGGTGGGGGCGACGCTTGGCACAGCAATACATGAGCACAGCAATACATGAGCACAGCAGCACGAGCCCACTGTATGCTCACTCGTGAATTCGATCGCCCTCAAGCAGCACCAAAGCGAGTGTTTCCAATCGACGCAGGTGGAGAGGCGAGCGTCCAACTTCACACAAGTCGAAGCCATGAAGGCGGTGTACGGAAGCGAGAATCCAGACGGTGCGTCGGTACTGACTGTGGACGAGCCCATGCAGTCACCTGTCACCCGTCAGAGCGTCAGAAAGAAGAACGTGCTGGCAGCGCTTGGAGTGTCGCTCTTTCTTAGCGGAGCATTTGTCGCATTCCAAGCCACGACCACGGCTTCTAGTGTCCAGCTGACAACGGCGAAAATCTCCACCGGTGACGAGATAAACCATTATCAGCTCGACTTGAGTGCAGATGCAGCGATGTTACAGTATGATGTCCCGGACATGCTGCTCCCTGGCAGCGAGATCCTACTCCGCATTCGTGGCAAGAACAGCCTCTGCGTGGACGACGGCGGCTCGGTGGTGCCAGGCGAGAAGAAGTTCAGTGCGCAGCCATGCAACCCGAACAA
>JAADWP010000366.1:0-25557 GCA_023336215.1 Globisporangium iwayamae
TGGCGAGCTGGCTTTGCTCCGATTCGATGTCAATTGCTGCGTCTTGACTGGTGTTGGGCTCTGGGATCTGTTCACAGAACTGGTTAATGGTGTCCAAGTGGTTCTGGATCATCCAGGTGCCGAGGATCTTGTAGCTCGTAAGGTCCACGAGATCCCAGTTGTCAAAGCACGCCAGGTGCTCCAGGTAGAACTCGACCACTCGTTGCTGTTGTTGCTGTAACAACACACTCGCAGGATACGTCGTTACAACCTTATCCTGGGCATCCTCGCTATCTGCTTGAAGCCACAGTGCGCTCGTGTGCGGCATCATGAAAGCCTCGACGAGACAGATGCCACCAGCGATCCGCACTTCATGACGCGCATCAAGCAGCAGATCCACCACATCTGCTCGTGTGACCTCATTGATACGCGCCTTCACCACCGCACGACACTGTGGTACACGAACTCCGATGAAGATGTCGCCCTGGGAATAGTCGCGCTTGAAGAACTTGGTTGTGCCAATCGCGTACTTTGCATCCGCGAGCGCGAGCAGCTCCGTCTTGATGCGCGACTGGCTAGAAGGGCTGCTGCTGGTGGCTATAGTGGTAGCAGCGATAGCAGGGGCGGCAGGTGTCAGTGCTGCGATGTTGTTGAGCGCCCGAGTGGTGCGCGGGCGGAGCTGCATCGTAGCATCAAGAGCGCTTGATACAGACGATGTGGGAATGTGGAAATGGGGGATTCGCTCGATCTTCACTCTGGATGATAAACCAAGAGTGAAGGTCCAGCAACCTGTGCTCTTCAAAGTTGCGAAGAGCTCAGCTCAAGAGTACTGCACAACCTCGATCACCTGCCAGACCTGCGTCTCCTTTACCAGCGTTTGCAGTATCAGAGACCACTGGCATGCTCTTGAGCGAGACACTGAAGGCAGTGTTCAGGACTGAAGAGTACTTAACGACACGCAAACACCGCGGGCGGCTCAGTGAACGGTTAAATGGCAGCATGATATTGCACTGACGGTCGCATTATGCATGTGGAGGTAGCAGCACATCGTACATCGTCTCATCAGCACATTGGGCAACAGTCGTATAGCAATGTCTTATATGATGAGAAACGTCAGCTTGACGCCTGCGGAACTCTCTGCTGCATGTGCGCTAGCGCGTCCGCACGCCACTCTGCATACTCTTGGTCCGTAACGCCACTGCCTCTGGACTTTGTCGGGGTAGTCGGCCTACTATTGTCTTCTACCACCTCTACACGAATACGCAGAACAACAACAACGTAGGTGAACTTAGTCAGCGTATGAGCCAGCAGGTAGCATAGCAAGTTGCAGCAGGTGCTTACCGTGAATGCTGTCTTGCGACCGCTCGTACAGGCGACGAAGCGCTTTGTTGGGCGTCTTCAGTGGCGTTGTGTTGCTGTTGCCATTCTGCGTACCGGGGCCCCGCTGATCCTTCGCCTTCGCTCGCTCCAATTCCGATGAGTCTGCAGCATCAGCGAGCGCGGCGGCGGAGGCTTTGGACGGCGTGCCATTAGCAGCCCCTCGTTTCTTTCGACTGAGGATGGCGCCGCTCAGAGACGTTTTGCAGTGCGTCTATCCAGCCATCAGTGCATACGTTAGAGCTATAAGAGATTGGTATCTTACGACAATGGTCATTGCCAGCACCTCAAGAAGCTCACCTCGATCGAAGACACGATGGCTTCAAAGGACTTGGGGTTGCCGCACACCGCGTTCAGGAGCTTTACTTTGTCCACGCGCAGCTAAACTCAACAGAATCACCACCACATAACAGAATAAAGGATTATCATCATCATAGAGCAGCATGACTGAACAGCAGTCCATTGAAAACGAGAGCACGACGTACGTTGGCGTGCTTGCTGCTGGCGAAGAGGCACGCGGCGGCGAACACGGGCTCACGGTGGTCGAACACGCGATTTTTGCCCTTGCCTCGCGACAACCGCTCTGCTATCACCTGCTCATATGCAGCAAATGCAGACGCATCCAGCCGCCAGCATAAATGATATGAGTGAACAGCCCATCAACAAACAGATCAAAACAACTCTTAAGCGCATACCTGATACTCGGCGTACACCCGGTTCACGAGCTCTGTGATCGCCTCGCAGCCGAACCTAATACAGAGTGCGGCAGGCGTGGTCTGCACGACCGACTTGACGTCCACGGCGCCGAGAATCTTGCGCATGGTCTGGTCCACGAGCCGGTGGTTCACGCCCGCGAGCAAGCTGAGGCGGCGCGCGTCGAGGTTCTCATCGAAGGACCGGCCAGCAACCAGCAGACATGCCACGGGGGTCGTAAGGTCCATAGCTGACGACTTGCGCGCCACTGTGATGCGCATGTACTCGCTCGCGCGCGCCACGACGCGTGCCGGCACGCCGCCGTAGAGCCCCGCGAGCGCGCCAATGTCCATTTTCCGTACAAGTACTCAATTTGATGCCTATTCTTATTATGGCAAGATTAACAGGTGCGGTGGCCAAATCCAGCTGCCATTAGGAGCTGAGCTCTCCAGCTGATCGAGCTCACCAGATTCGCTTCTCGACGGTACGCATCATAGGAAAATACTGCTCCATGAATTCCTTTGGACTTGCTTCGGCCGGGTCCACTGCCACATATTCACCTCCCGGTTGGAGCAGGCGCTTGCCGTCGTTGATCAGCAAGACGCCGGCGCTCGTCATCGCATGACCTGTGAAGTTCACCGAGCCGTGGATCGCCACTTCGTTGTCGATGGTGACGTACTAATGGTGGAACATGCGACTTGGAGCCGTGCTCATGAAAACTTTCACGTGACGTTTGTCGTCGCCGTCATCTTCCCTCATGATGGCACTGGCCATCGAATCGTTGCAAAGCATCTGAGTGTGATCGACGGCCAGGAACACGTTCATGGCACTCGTGGCAGCCGCCTTGATTGTGATTGCCAGCCGTACATCGCGACGTAGAGAGAGCGCTTGGCGCCGTTCAAAGGTTTCTTCATTCGGACGACGTGATCCTTCGAGTCGACAAGCTCCCTGGGAACGAGCAGCATCTCGATGAGACTCTTGCCAGCTGATCTTGTACGCGCACATGAGCTCGCTGTGCAACGGACCTGGGCGTACAGCTCACCGTTTAGAAGAGCTCAAACATAGAACAGATCATATCACTATTTCTTGTACTGGGAGCTCCTGAGAAATCAAGTTTGTCTGCAGATTGGTGCATTGTTGAAGCTCTGTGGTCATGGAGACAACTCCGCTTGAGCACGACCTCCTGACGAAGAGCTGGAGGAGCAACAGGGAGCTGACAGCTGCGTACTTGGTCAATCTCAACTCGATCTACCTGCCATCAGATGGCCTACTCGTCCGAGTGGAGCAACTACTGCCCGCTCCTTGCTTTAATCAAGCAGGATGCCCGAGGAAACGCCGGCTCCAGTCGAGAGGAGAGTCGAGAGCAAGAGCTGTCTACCAATGCAAGAAATGTGGTGCCAGGGATGGCCACACCAAAGCCACATGTCGGCACAAGTAGTAGCAGCGAGAATCCATTTGAATACACTCCATGTAAAGCAAAACTGTGGTGTGACTAGCCTCTGTGCGTCTAGGTCTGCTGCGGTTGTAGATTGGAGATGCCATGGGCATCCGGGAGGAGGTCCTGGCATTTGGACTTCACAGTACAGTCTCTTTCGCAGTTCGATGAACTGTAATTATGCTGTTGGATGGGACCGAACAACCGACCTGGAGTCGCCTTTTGGTAAAACATTTCATATTGAGTCACTTTTTGAAATTTTCCTTTTTTTCGATGACACACGAAAAGAATATCCGAAAGCGCGCGTAGCGAGCATGGAGGACGAGCAGAAGCAGAAGCAGCAGCTCGTGGCGCTGGACGCAGAGGCCGACGGCGAGCGAAGGCTCTCGCTCAGTACGTTAGCTTTGTACTCCCCTCCCCTCTCCCCCTTCATTTCCTCATGTTGCTGTGGCTCATGTGTCTGTCTGGCTCTCTTTGCTTGTAGCCGCCGCGACGGAAGAGTCGACGTCGATGTCGTCGCCGCTCGACTCGCCACCGTCGACGCCGCCGCCCGAGAAAGAGCAGCACGAACATGGGGACGGAAATGCCACTACAGCCGTCAAGCAGCTGCAGGAGAACGTTAGTGGTAATGGTGCTGGTGCGACTGAGAGCAACAGTAATGAGAACAGCAGCGCGGGCGGCAACGTGTCCGACGCGCTCATGCAACTGCGCGTGTGGAAGGAGCGCAGCGCGCGCATGGAGGTCTTGTTGGCCAAGAAGAGCGCCAAGATTCAGGAGATGGAGGAGACGGTGCGTGGATGGCATACCGGTTTGCGTGTTGTTGTTGTTGACTATTGCGATTACTGAGAAGGATGGTGGTATTGATCGTAGGAAGCGAAATTGAAGCGGCTGCTGGCAATGGCGAAGCGCAGCATCGACAACAGCAAGCACGAGATCGCTGAGAAAGACGCTGTGGTTGAGCAGTTGCGCGAACAGGTCGTCAGTATCTCTGTGTGTGAAATTCTACACGAAGACTATGCGCATTAACACAGGACCTTGTTGGACGTAGGCGGCGAGGAGCTCCGGCAACAGCCACTCGTGGCGTCCAGACGCCGACACGCGCGACCCGAAGCGTATTCTGCACAAGATCGCGCACGGTGACACGCTCTGGTGCCTCGTCGAGTATGCGAACGAGAACGACATGGACGACACGAAGGACTACGCGTGGCACAGCTTCGAGAGTGAGGCCGAACTTAAGGCGTACGCGGGTCGCGCCTCGGGCGAGCCGATTGTGCTCCCGGACTTCTCACTTACGCCTTACGAGTCGGAACGAGCTGTACGTCCCTAAACGCGAATAACTGTCGGGCATGGAAGTATTGTTTGCGACACTCATGGACTCCCGCTCTGCCGTTGTGATTGTAGAGAAAAGACCTGAAGGAAGACATTGATCGCGTGCAAGAAGAGTTCCGGAGATATCGCGTGCGCGCAGGTAAGAAGAACCTGAACAATATGGATGTGCTGCCATTGAAATCGTTACTGACTTTGTTCTGCTACTTGGCAATGCTGACAGAAATCACACGCAAGCAAAAAGACGCAGAGATTCGAAAGGTTTGTGTAAACGAGTTGCTTCTGCAGCTAGTAAGTAGGCTTGTGGACTGACTCCTCGTTTCTGTCTGTAATTGTGGTCATCCTGTTTCCATCAGATGAGTGCAAGTGCTGTCGCCCGTCAAACCGAGCAGATTTCGGAGACCGACTTCTCGGGCGAGCTCCAGTCAGCTCGCGTGCAGATCCGTCGCCTCACGAAGACACAGACCGAAACGGAAGAGCGGGTATGCCAGACGACCTGTGTGGGTTGAGCTTCTCATTCATGGTGTTCTGACATTTTGACTTGCTGTTGACCTTGAGTAGGAGCTGGAATGGCGCCGCAAGTTTGAAAAACTGATGAAAGACTACGAGAAGCTCTCGGGGACGATGGGTGAAACGGTGCTCGCCACGGAGTGGAGAGAACGGTGCGTCCTCCACAGACAGTGATTGACATTGTTGCAAGTTGGTATGAGTTGCTCACATTTTTCTTTGTGTACAGCTACGAGCAGGTGGTGCGAGAGAAAGACGATATGGAGAAGAAAATGGAAGACCTCCGCATCCTGGCAAACAGCCACGGCATCGGCAGCGGCAACGGCTTCAATAACGGCTCGGACCTGCAGCTTCTGCGTCAGGAGTTCGCACAGTACCGCAAGCGGGCGTTGAATGCCGTGGAGCAAAAGGAAAAGGAACTGAACGACATCCAGGCGCAGTACCACGACACTATGGGAGGAATCAGTGGCCCTCCGAGTAGCCGCACGGGCAGTCGCAACGGCATCAGCACGGCGTCGTTGCGGCGAATGAGCAGCGAGTCGAACAACAGCTTGTCGGGCTTCGAGCCGCCGAATGCGACGACCACGAACGAGTACTTGAAGAACATCGTGTACAAGTACATGACGTCGGACCAGGATGAAGGGAAAGAGCACATGGAGACTGCCATCGCGACGGTGCTCAACTTTTCGTCTGCTGAAGTGACTGCCGTCCAGGTAAATCCCGTCGCCCCTCTAATCCTCATTGAGTACTACGCATGGACTGCAAATGCAAGTAGTCAGCACACTAACAGACGGACGCTATTGGTTGTGCTTTGTGTGTTTCAACTCTTGCAGGAGAAGCGCAAGCAAACGCAGGGTTGGTTCTGGTGAGAGCCCTGGCAACTCCCAAGCAAGCAACTGATCCAGATCTGAAGGAATGTCGTCGGACGCAGCAGCAACACCACCACGGCAGGGTACACCTACACCGTCACAGCACAGCACAACAGCACCACACACACACACACACACACACACACACACTAAATTGCGTAGCACCATACAGTTTTTCACCATTCAAGTCGGCTTCAACCCTTTGCCAATTGGCGACGCAATGGCCTGTCCAGCGTGGCATATGAAGCCATCGCCTCTGTCGTGATCGCTGTAGCAGTTAAGAACAACAATTCCGTGTTCACAGTGGCACATGTACTGTTTCTGTGAATTCCCTCGAAGAGGCCAATGTTGCTCGAAGGTACGGGTCCGTTGGCTCCAGTAAATCCATTCGAACCAACAAGCCCAGAAGCGAGCAAGAAGCGTTGCGACTCACTCCGCGTGCTTCCTCCAGCTCTCTGTTCATCGATTGACCCACGCAGCTACACGCCCTAGACACATCCCCAGACTCGCAGTACACACACATAGAGAGAGAGGATGGCGAGCAACAACAATGCTGCGCCCGTGAAGGACCAGCGCTTCCAGAAAGTGCACAACGACCCGGTACGTTCGCAGCGAGCAGCTCCATTGCGTTATGGATGACGAAGCCTGTGCGATGCTGACTGTGTGTTTGTATATGGCTTCTGTCCATCGGTTTTGCTGCTGCCGCTGCTGTTGTACGTGCAGAGATTCGCGCGCAACTCGAAGCGAAAGAACAAGCTGCAGATCGACCAGCGTTTCGCGGGTGTGTTCAAGGACGAGCGCTTCCAGAGCGGCCAGGGCAAGTACGACAAGTACGGCCGCCGCGTCGAGAAGAAGACGAACGAGCTTAAGAAGTTCTACCGCATGGAGGAAGAAGAAGAAGAAGATGATGATGACGAAGATGTTGAACCGGAAGATGAAGCGCCGGCTGCGCGCGCGAAGAAGAGCTCTTCGACCAACTCGTCGACTTCGGACGACGACGACAGCGAGGAGAAGGCCGCGCAGGACGAGACGATCGCCAAGAACGACGAGAAACTCACGCGTCTCGAGTACTTGAACCGCATGGCGCGCGGTGAGCTCGCTTCGGGCTCAGAGGACAGCTCGGACGACTCGGACTCCGACTCGGATGGCGAGAACGACGGTGAATTGCAGTCGGAGCCTGAGTCAGAGAAGGAGGACGTGCCCATGGGCGAGGAGACCAAGCGCTTTGCCGTGCAGAACTGCGACTGGTCGCGCATTCGCGCAGTGGACATCTTCGCGCTCTGTCAGTCGTTTGCACCCGCGACTGGCGCCGTGCGCGACGTCACGATCTATCCATCGGACTTTGGTTTGCAGAAGATGGTGCGTCCGTCCTGCATGTATGCGTTGTGCTGATAAGCGTGAAGCTGTGGCTGACCGATTAGCTAACTGTGGTGTTATTTTGCTGAGTATAGAAGGAAGAGGAGCAGTACGGTCCACAGGGACTCTGGAATGAGGACAACAAGAAGAATGCGAGCAAGAAGGACCTTTCCGCCGAAGACACTGATGACGACAAGGAAGACGCTGATGAAGACAAGGAGGACAAGGACAACGAAGAGAGTGATGAGGAGGGCGACGATGAGGACGAGGCGTACGACTCGGATGACCCGCTGGGTGTGAAGGAGCGCGTGGACGCGAGCGACGACAACGGCTTCGACAGCGAGAAGCTGCGCAAGTATGAGCTGCAGAAGCTCAAGTACTATTACGCGATCGTGACGTGCGACTCGGTGAAGACGGCGAGCGCGATCTTCGACAACTGCGACCAGCTCGAGTACGAGACGTCGTCGAACCTGCTAGACCTGCGCTACGTTCCCGACGACGTGAACTTTACTAACAAGCCCAAGGACGTGTGCACGAGCGTGCCGGACACGTACAAGCCGGCGATCTTCGCGACCACGGCGCTGCAGAATACGGACGTGAAGCTCACGTGGGAGGAGGACGACGAGAACCGCATGGAGCTGCTCACGCGCCAGGCTGAGTGGAAGAACGCGGACGACAACGACTTCTCGGCGTACCTTGCGTCTGAGAACTCGTCGGACGAGGAAGAGGAGGATGCTGCGGATGATAGTGAAGATGAAGCTGAAGACAAGGAGGAAGAGCTCAAGGACATACCGGCGGACAAGAAGAAGGAGGCGAAGCTGAAGAAGCTCAAGAGCCGCTACCGCAAGATGCTGCTGGGCAGCGACGCAGAGGACGACAGCGACGATGAGGGTGGTGACGACGGCTCGGACAGCGATGGCGACGCTGCTGCTGCTGCTTTCGGTAGTGGTGAAGAGATGGAGGGCGGCGAGATGGAGATGACGTTTACTCCCGGCGCAGGCGACATCCTCAAGGCCAAGAAACAGCGCGAGCTCGAGGAGCAGGAGACGCCGTTCGAGCGCTACTCGCGCGAAAAGAAGCAGCAGAAGAACCAGAAGCTGCACGACAAGCGCGCCAAACAGAAGCAGCTCGAACGCGAGCAAAAGGAGGTACTCAAGAAGAAGGGTCGTGGTGCTGCTGGTGCTAACAACCAGGCGAAGCTGCTTCGTGAGGCGGTTGCGGACGGTGGTGCCGATGATGGCGACGAGGAGGGCGACCGCAACTTCGACTTGAAGAGCATCCAGAAGAGCGAGAAGGTGAAGGGCCTCAAGGGCAAGCGCAAGGCCAAGGAGATGAAGAAGCTTAGCAAGAAGACGGGTCTGCAGGAGGGTTTCGAGTTCGACGCCGCGGACCCGCGTTTCGGCGCGCTGTACGCCAAGGGCACGCCCTTCCAGCTCGACCCGACGGACCCCAAGTTCAAGAAGACGGAGGCAAACCAGCGCATCTTCCAAGAGCGACGCAAGCGCACCGAGAAGGCCGGTAACTCGGGCGTGGCGCAGCCAGCTGCTGCTGTGGCATCATTTGTACCAGCAACGGCACCAGCAGGTGAGTCCACTAAGAGCGAGCTGAAGGCCATGGTCGAGAACCTTAAGCGCAAGTCGCAGCAGCAGCAAAAGCCCAAGAAGCCCTTTGCATCGTCCAAGAAGCAGAAATTTTAAGACCTCATCTGTATAGAGAACGAGACCAATAGAGCCAACATGTTGTGTATTTGCGGGTGAGTTTGTTGGCGATGGGGAAGTCTTCTGACGAGTCACGCATTGTGAAAGCGGTTTCACGTGGGACTTGTCAGCAAGTCAAGTCGCTTGGTCTTCGCGCCACGAGAGACTTGTCCAAACAGGAAGAGAGGCTCTCTTAGCGCACAGATAGCAAAGAGACGCCTGACCGTCACACTACCACACGCCACCATGCAGGTTCGTATAAGGCGACTGTGGTCGCCAACAATGGCTGTCTGCTCATAGTGTGGGCTACCTAACGGCTTTTTTGTCGTCACGTTGCTTGTCTGTTCGCCTTCACACAAATCAACAGCGCCTGCAGATTCAGGAGGTGCTCCCGAAGGCTGGGCTCGTGTACTCGGAGCGCGGAAACCTGACTGAAGTGCTCTGCAAGCCCAAGATTATGCCCATCAAGTCCGCGACGCTCATGAAAATCGAGGAGATCGAGCGACAGGCGCGGAACGCGCGCGCGAACAACAGCGGCGACGAATGATAGCAAACAAGAGAGAGAGCGAGAGAAAAGGAGAGTAATTGAACGATACCTGCGTGTAGATTTCCATTAAAGTCAAAAGGAGCAATTGGATACAAACGACCTGGAGAAACTCTCTCTTGTGGATTATTCGATGACAAGAGTAGCCTTCCCTTACTGCTACTGACCGGTTGGCTCGTTACCCGTGGGCGATGAATTCCTCTTGTACGCATCCTACATGCCGCCCGAGAACATCTCGAGCAGCGAGCTGAGGCCGTTGCGCGGCGGCTGGAGACCGTAGAACTTCTGGCCGATCACGCTCAAGTACTGCACAACAGCATCACCACCAACCAGAGATTATTGCAATGTTAGCCACAACAACCCCCGAGAGCCTTTGGTAAGAGACTCACAACCACTGTGTGTGCCTGTGTGGATAGAAAACGTACGTTCTTGAGCGAGCTGTCGCGAGAAAGCGCGGCGGTGTATCGCTCCTGGAGCACTTGGAACAGGGGAAGCGCGTCTCGCTATTCAATCCACCACAAAGTCGCCATTTCGCATAACGATGCAAAGAAAAAAGGTTAGAATTTGGCTCGCTGGCATGGAAATTGCCTGTGACTGCCTCTCTCGAAGCAAAACTGACCTCGAGTGTGAGCAACAGGAAGCGCAGGAAGTTGAAGAGCGGCAGGTCCACCGAGCGGTTCGCTGCCTTGCACTTGGCCACGTACTCCTCGTTGACTTTGTTGGCGTCGCGCAGATTCTCAAGGCTCAAGAGTCTACAGTATGGTTTTTTCATACGTATAACGACACACACCCACATGTTGTAAGTGACACGCTGTCATAATAGTCACACAGTCCACAGATCCAAACAAAACGTACTGCAGCACGGAGCGCGCGAGGTAGAGGTCGTACTCGCTCTGGTATCCGAGCTTGGACCAGTCGAAGAGCGCGTCAGCGAACTCGCTCGGGTTCTCGGCGTGCAAGTAGTGCTTGGCCGCGTGCGTGTAGTCGCCCGCGTTGCGGTGCGCGCGAGCGAGTAACAACTGCAGCTCCGGGTCGCCGCGCTTGCGGCTGCCTTCCACAGAGGACCATCTGCACATATAACGCACATCAATATGTGAATCATTACGACCCGTATACACCTTTATAAACAGAATCGACACAGTAAGATACGCACTTGACCGCGTTCTTGAGGAACACGGCGAGGTCGGCGCTGAACTGGGGCTTCTCCACGAACGCCGCATTAATCTTTCGGATACGATCTGCATTGTCAACACACGAGGTATTATCGTGATGAGCAGGTTACTCCATTATGCGCTGCCACATCACACCCTGCTTTGATGCAGCAGCACCACACGTTCCATAAACCCAGTCAAACACAAAGCAAGATCGATGGATGGATGGATACCTTTGTTGACCTCGTCGACGCCAAAGTGGAAGTCCGTGTAGACCGAGACCATGAGGTTGGCCATCTCGGTGGCCGCCGTGTTCTGCGCGTGCTTGATAAGGCAGAGCGAGGCGTCAAGCGCGAGCTCGATCGCCTTGAGCTGCTGTGCCACGTCCGGCTCGCCCTTGAGAAAGCGCATGAAGAGCGTCTTGTACATCTGCAGCGCGCCGTAAAAGTCGCCCGCCGCGAGCTGCGCCTCGAGTTTGCGAGTCACATTCTCCACACCCGTGGGGTCTTCACCCTGGTCCTTTGGCGCACCGGCATTAGCGGTTGCGGGGGTCTTGGCGCCGGCGGCTTGACGCGCGAGAGCTCTTCGATTCATCTTCGTATTCGTCGTGGCTTTGGTTCTCAAATTCACTTTGAGCAACACAAATGGGGAAAATGCATCGCACCCTCGTGATAGTGACATACAATCGCATTCACTCCACGAAAAGCAAAAAACGAATTTCATAAAGCCCGTTTTAGTGACATGTGTTGATTTTTGCACCTCGATTTTGAGGTTTTACAAAAGAAGCTGTCGTTCATAAGCTACAATTCACGGTACTCGGCTTGCGCTGGCCCTGACGCCGCCGCCGCCTCTGGCTGTTGCGTCTTCATGGCGTTCTGGAGCTGCTTGTCCTTGCTGTAGGTGTGCGTGAACAGAGAGAGCGCTGTCAGTGACCACCCCATGAGTATAGGAAGGTGTATACACACACGCACCTAGAGTTGGCGAGCACGAGATAGTTACTCAATCCCCGAATGGCACTGTGCATGAACAGCGAAAGAGACGTCAGCCAGCTTCTCATCCACACATACAAAACAACACCAAATGCCATTTGTGTCGCGCACTTGGTCTTGAGCCCTTCGATCTTCTCCGGGTCGGTCTCATCACGCGCCTTCTCGAACTCCCGTCGGATCAGACTCTTGATCGCCGAGCCCTTCTTGCTCTGCTCGTAAATACACATAGGTGTCAGGCTTTTAATGCGCAAACGTTCGAGAGGAGAGACGAACGACAAGGAACGCACCGTGCCGCCAATGTGCTTGGCGAGACGCATGCAGTCGCGGTACAGCTGCTTACACAACACACGCGCAACACATTAGATAGAGTGCAGGTGTATCAAAGGACGCGTATGCACGCGCTGTATCAACGCACGTAGAACTCGCACGGACCTGGATGGACGTGCGCGACACCTTCGTGGAGCCCGACATGATTGATTGACGAAAATGAGCGCTTTTGCTGAAGCAGCAAGCGAGTGGTATTGCACACACAGTGCCACACTAACCCGGCCAACTGGGATGCAGCAACATGCACACACCAGTGCCACACTATATAGACTATAACATGTGGTCGATACCAATTTCAAAATGGCTTCAAGGTTGAAACGCCGCATGGGCTGCACATGAAAGCTTTGCACAACCAATTGGCAGAAGCTCCACAGAATGGGCGTCTGCGGATCAAAAGACGCGATACCAAAGAGCTCTGCGAGAGACCTCTCCAGGTGGAAAGTGGACGATGACGCCCACCAGCAGGATGGAGACGGCAGTAACCAGGGCGGCAATGTCGAGTCCACCACGAGCAAGTCGAAACACGACCTCTACGGCAGCAGCGACCAGACTACCAGCAGCTCCGTGCAGCTCCACGTCCCCAGCAACCGCGAAGGTCTCGCACTCAACTGCGTGGCGTACCATCCAAGCTTCGCAGACACCCAGGCATGTTTCGTTGGCTGGGAGGACGGCTCGATCCGCAAGTTCCACTGGAATGCTTCCGCTTCGTCCTCGCAGCAAACAGAGTCCGATGTGTGGAGACCGCACGAGCGCGCGGTGAACCGGATCGTGGTCGGCAGGTCCGCTGAGCTCATCTACTCGTGCTCTCGGGACACGACGATCGCGCTCACGTCCATGGGTGCACCTTCGTCTTCTGCTGCTTCGCCATCGAAGAAGAAGCCCAACTCGGTGCTGCTGCGCGGCCACAACCTTAACGTTGCGACGATCGCAGTGGACGACGCCGAAGTGAGCCTGTGCTCCGGTGGTCGCGACACGCAGACGATCTTCTGGGATCTGCAGACCGGCCGTCTCAAGTCCAAGAATACGACGTCGCAGAATGTCGTCACGTGCTCCAAGTGGATCCCAGGAGGCGAGCCGCTCGTCGTCCAGGGCAGCGAGGACTTGACGCTCAAGCTTTGGGACGAGCGCACGGCGCTGCGAGCGCCTGTGCAGAGCTTCCGCGGGTTCGTGTACTTTGCACTGAGCATTGATGTGTCTCCGGATGCAACCTACATCCTCACGTCCAGTAAGGGCTTCAACGGTGTCGGCTGCGAGGTGCGCGTCTGGGATCGACGAACAGCCAAGCAGCTCCATGAATTCACGGGTCACCAGCAGGACGCGACTTCCTGCTGTTTTCTGCCATCAGCTACAGAGAGCAATCTAGTCGAGAACGCGCTTCCGATCCCCGTGACCGCGTCGAAAGACGGTACCGTCAAGGTCTGGGATGTCACCACCTCCAGCGTGCTCTGCGAAGCGCTCGAGCCTTCAGATGGCATGTTCACGAGCATCTGCGCTGTCAGCAGCTCTATTCTGCTCGCAAGCACCTTCAGCGGTAGTGTGCACGCGTTCGAGTTCAACGCCAGTGAGGCTACAATACGTCGAGCTGCGTAGACGAAGGTGCAGGAACAGAAGATAAGAATACCCAAGCATCCCGCTACCTCTCTGGCCACAAAAAGCCTAAGAATACGTATAGCAAATGAACCACAATCGAGATAGGTTGAGCTTCTCAATTGCTCCAAGACACACACGCACACAAGACACGCATTTTTCTTGTAGCTGGTTGACGAATACTCAAGTCCTTGCTTCCTTGCCATGGGCAGAGACGCCGTCTTGAGTGAGTGCGCCCAATACCTGCGCGAGTCCTCTTTCGAGTACGAGCAGCTGCTGGGCTCGGCTGTGGATGCAGTGTGGCAGGCGATCAGCGCCCACGTCGAGCGCCAACTCACGATGATGAAGGGCGTCAACGTCGCGATTTTCGGGAAATTCACGTTCCTCCGCGACTCGCAGCCGCCTGCGCCCGTATTCATCCTCGCGGAGCGCTTCATTAATACCTATGGCGTCGCCTGGAAGCGGCCACCACCAGCGCTTCTCGCGCCCACAGTCGACGTCAACATGTCGGGCATCGGCAACGATATCGGGATTCCAAAGGAGCAAACGCTGCGGACACTGGAGGCTGTGATCACATTCTTCGGCACGACACTTCAGAAAGGCAACGCGTCGGGGCGACTTCGAGTCGGGAACGTCGGCTTTGTGTGCTTTGAAGGCCGAGCGCTATCGTTCGCGTTCAACCCTGGGTTCACAAAGTCCATCATCAGTTCGCAGAGTACCAACAGCAGCAGCACCAGCAAGTCGTCCAATACTGCTGATGCCCTGGATCTCAGATCTCCGACCAATATGCAGGCAATGCGGCGCTCCATATCACTGGACCACGTGATCCCGTCAATAGGCGCGAAATCGTCGAATACGAACTCAGGCTTGGATCTGAACACTCTCTCGGCCAGTGGTGGAGCAATTGAGGCTCACAGCAAGACTCAGGAGCAAGACAAGAATCACTCTGGAAAAGAGTACAAACACAGGGCGAAGAGAGGTGAGCTTCTCAGCTGCCCAACAATGCTAGTGATGCAATTGACACCCAACCTCACTTACCTTGTGTCCATGACTGTATCTGTAGAGCACAAGCGACATTCGCACACGCGATCCAGCTCGCACTTGGGCACCACCAGCCCGCATGCTGTGGAGCGCTCTTCATCATCACAAGGGAAGAGTACCACCGCCAGCTCCAGTCGCCAACTACTGCCTCGCTTCCTGATCACGAGCAAGCACGTGCCTGACGACGCCAAGGTGTCTCGCCAGATCCCTGGCTCACAGTACGCGCTCGCGATGCAATCGTCTTTCGACCGCGAGCTCGAGATGCGCAATCAGAAGAGCCTGGCAATCGCCAGGGAGGACGACGCGATCGCAGTGCGCCACCACGCGACGCAGCTTCGAAAGCTGCAGGAGAGCGCCGAGCAGGCGATCAACCGGCGCGACCTAAACGCGTTCTTCAACAGTCAGATCGAGGAGAAGCAGGCCAAGCAGCGTAAGGACCGGCTCCAGACCGCGCGGGTGACGGACTTTGAGTCCGCGAGGATCCTACCACACGATCCGATTGTCACCGAGGTCGCAAAGCGCGACGCCAAGCAGTACCTCTGCAAGCGGCTCGAGGAACAGGTGGCTGCGAAGGACGCGCTGCGGAAGGACAAGCGCGTGCTGGAGCAGGCCGAGTCAGCGTACTTCATCGCCAAGCTCAAGGCGCAAACCGAGGCCGAGCAGAGGGAGCTTCTGGAGCTCAAGAGAATAGACAAAGAGGCGCTACTGGACGGCTGGAGACAGCAGCAGGCGCTGCGAACGCAAGCGACACCGTTCTCGAAGCGCATCCGATAAGCGCCGCAGAAACTCTGGAACCTGGAACACACACTCGAAAGGATCGTGAGCAGCAGCGACGGGTCATGGTTATCAATCACATTTGCGCACATCAAAAGCGGGTCGACACACAGATAAAGGTTCCTAGCTATTATTATACCAATACGAGAGCACCGATCGGTCAACTGTTGTTTATGGTCTTCGCCGCAGCTTCCGAGGATCCTCCTCCGTCTTGGCATCATATATTCATCTTCAGCAGCGCCGCCGACGAACGACAACACTCATCCACTGCAGTGTTTTCTTCTTCTTGTTGTTTGTGTCGCTGGGTTGTTGTTGATAAAGTAGTTGCACGGGTCGATGCTTTCTGGTTGCGCAGTCAGGAGTGCTGGAAAGCGAATTCTAGCGGCAAAACTGGCGTGGGGTGGACAGACAGACACGCCCATCACCGATCACCCCCGACGTGCGCAGCGAGTTGGCGCTCTATTTTGCTCTAACCGCGAAACTTGCCCCACACGTGGAGGAGCACGACGAAGCCAACAAACATTAAGCACATCACCAGCACGGTGGTTGGGCCGATCTTGAGGCCTGGCGAGTCGTCCGTGTAGAATCGCAGGATGCCGGCAGTGCTGCCTCCCATGCCACGGCCAGTGTTCGCGGTCTTGGCCGCAGTCGGGCGACGGCTGCAAGGAGGCACACACACAAGTGCAAGTGCAAGCAAGCAAAGCGCGTGAGCAACACGCCAATAAAAGCACATGAAACTCTGTTGCATGCGAGCATAAAGGGAGGGTAACTTACTTGCGGAGCGCGCTGGCGGCGGCACCTTCAGCCGACGCAGTCGGAGCTGGCTTCTTGTTGGAGATGTTTCCGGCGGCCTGTTCGCATTAATCGGCGGAAACACACACAGAGAAAACGTGAGCACATACGTATGGTCAGATACATGGATAGAGGAGAGACGGTGGCTCCCCCTCTACGGAGCTTGGCGTGCACATGCACAGGCAGCAAGACGCACCATGTTGCTTGTAGTGTGCGTGTGTTGTTGTGATGCTGTGCGGTCGTGGGGAAATCCAAAATGACCTCCCCCGCATTTGCGTTTTGCGGGGGACTGTGCTTCATGTGTAATTTTTACAAAGCATGCCATGTCAGCTTAACCTCCGCAGCTCTTTAACCACCAGCTCTAAACGCCCGGTAACATTCACATCAGCTCAGCGTTCGTACACCGCTTGTCATAGTATCTCAAGTATTATTAATTTTATACAGCGTTCGATATCGAATTCTGACAGTATTTCAAACTTTTACACAAAAATCGGCCAATAATACTTGGTTCATATGGCTTCATTTCATTTGGAAATTGCACTATAATTCAATATCACAGTTAGATATAATTTAGGAGGTGAAAAGTAGAGAGGAGGACACGTGGACTTTTCGCCACGTATCCTCGTGTACTGAGACGACTCGATAAAGTACGAATTGAACCGACCATCATTCAATCAAGTACGATTTGAACAGACCACCCTTGTTGTCGCGTTGTGCACAGATTCTGAAAAGTGTCCCGCGCATTTTTGAGGAGCTCTTTGAACCTCGTCGAAGCAACACACTCATGAGCAGGCCAGCCAGCAGCTTCCTGTCCACACTAGCTCAGTTCACACGCGCCGCCCGCCTGATGCTCCTCAGATGTTGCGAGGGCGTGGCCGCATCGCTCACGGCCGCTTATAGCTCTCATTCCATCATGGAAGTGAACAGCCTTGCTGCAACTGGACCGCACGAGCTTCGCTCCTCTCTGAGTCTCTTCTGCTGCTGCACAAAATCTCTCGATGCAAGAAGCGCGACAGACTGCCACGACTCACACTGAAACACAGCATGCATCTGCGCACTCAACACGATGTCTATGCGGAGCCTGGTAGTCAGTCATATTAAGATGCGCCTCTGCGGATCCAACTTCGCGCGTCAAAACTGCTTGGCACGTTCACTTTGTCACCAAAGCGCCACTTTCGTCGTCAGCTCGTTTCTGCTTTGTGGTTGCATCGGTGATTTGCTGACCCAAACCTTTAATAACTGATAAAAATATTTAAATAGGTTTATAATTTTCTAACTACAAATGCTAAACACAACCTTTTAAAGACGTATAAATTTATATTTAACGGAATACAATAAATGTCACTTTGCAAACAACCCGTTTTCACGCATTTTGTGCACAATCAATCAATCGCGAATTGGCGGGCGGAACAAATGGCGATGGACTGACGGACGGACAGAGCTCTCGCTCTTTGTCTCTGTGCGTGGGTGCAGAATGTGCCACCGCGCACAGTCAACACACGGCGGCTTGGGACACTCGCCTGTCCGTCACTTTACTCGGTACTCGCTCGACTGTGAGGCTATTAGCAAGCGCGCGTGCGCGTGACCGCAACGCCACGCACAATGGAGAGCGCGCGCTACCACAGACGATCCAGTACGAGACGCCTCGTCCTCCTGACGCTGCTACTGACGCTCTACACGCTCACATGCGCTGCAGTAAATGTTGGAGAAACCGACAGCCGCCTTCGGCTCCTGGACGAAGATGATGATGATGATGACAGCGGCAGCGGCAGCAGTGGCGATGACAATGTCGGCTGCCCGAACGCTGTGACCCTCGCAGCGTATGATGGTTTGGGCAGCAGCAACAACGCGGGCAACACGACCGTGCAGATCGTGAACTCGGCTTTCTGCAACAAACCTCTGATCGTAAGCGCCAGACAGGTGCAGGACAAAGTCACGGGTGAAAGTGTCTACGAGCTCGACGTGCGCAAGCAGGCCATCCAGCGCGTCACCAGCATCCCGTCGGCCGTGCGCATCCTGTACGTTGCTTGTGGAAAGACCTGTGCGGTAGTGCTGTGCAGAATATTGAGATGACTGGCTGACACTGTGTATGGATACGCGTGTGTATTCAGGCGACTGGACAACAACAGCGTCGAGTCTTTTCAGCTCGGACGGGGACGCGTGAACACAACCACCCACATGTAAGAGCAGTCTCGCGCTGATCTACCTCTGTGCTTATAGGACTCTCGCACGTGTATGCTGGCTGATGACCTCTTGTGGCTGTGGTTGTGTGTGTGCTTTACAGTTATTTATCAAACAACAGCATCTTGACCCTGGACGACTTTAAGTTTCCATCGTCGCTACTGACGCTGTGAGTTGAGAAAAGAAAAACCAAATCCTGCAACGTCTGGCGCTGAGTTCCTAATTGAGCTGATCGTTTCGTTTGTCACGTTCGTCTAGGGATCTCACCAACAACTTGATCCAGTCGGTCGAGAACACGTCTTTCCCTGCCAAGATCACGATGCTGTACGTGCTTCCGAGCTTTTCAAAACATGGTATTTATGCTCTGAGAGCATTCATTACGAGTCACTGACGCATTTGTTTGGCTTTAGCAACCTCACGCGAAACCCGATCGAGTCACTCCAGTACACCACGCTGCCACCCAAGCTCCAGCATCTGTAAGAGCTCGACCAGCCTTCCCAGTCTTTCATGTTATGACTGATTTGCTTACGTGGACGAATGTCGTTTGTTGTTGCTGCCATTTCAGAAACGTGGCAGGAGGCAGCTTGAGCTCACTCCTGAACTTTTCGTTCCCAAACTCGGTCGCGTCGCTCAACTTTTCGGCGAACCCAATCACGCACATCGCCGGCGTGATCTTCCCCGCCGCGCTCGACCGCCTCGTGATCAACGCCGGGTACACCAGCAGCAGTTCGCCCCAAACGACCTCAACCACGACTGTCGGAGCAGCGACTTCGTCCACGCCGCTGCTGTTTGCGAAGCAGGTGATCAGTCTGGAAGAGTTTGAAGTCCGCAAATCAGACGCCGACCGGTTCCAAAAACTGTCACTCTTTGACGTGTCGGCGACATCGAACGTCAAGTGCTCCGACCCGCTCGCCAAGCACTTTTACGTGAACGACACGATGCTTTGCGTACTCTCGGACGACGACTTCGACGCCAAGTACGCCACGGTGGCAGCAGCCGCTGCGATCGCCGAGGGGGCAGGTCTCGTGCGCAAGAACTCGACTCAGAAGGCGCACGAGCTGCCGCTGCTTGTCGAGACGTGGCACCAGAGCCGCTCGTGGCTCCTTGTCGTGAGCGTGACGCTCCTCACGGGCTTTGTGGTCGTGATCGGCGCCTTGGCGTGCATTCACGCATCTGTGCGGCGCGTGAACGGCGCGTACAACAACAGGAAGAGCGAGTTTGCAAAGTTCAGGGCGCCCAAGACACGAACTTCTGGTGACAAGACCGGTGGTGGTCTGGAGAAGAGCGAGAAAGAGACCGAGTCGCTGCTCTCAAACTCCCAGGAAGAGATTACGAGCGAGATGGAGAATGTCAACAGCGAAGACGCAGCTGATGGCGACGGTGTCTTCTCGCGCAGTCTGAGCCAAAAACTCGAAGCATTTCTGATCTCGCCGTCGCTACTCGAGTTCCCAGCGAAACTCCCACGATCCTCGTTCATAGAACCTGAACGCGGCACCAAGCACTCCAGCAGATCCCAGTTCGTCTACACGCTCGCGAGTCTGAAGAACCACGTTGTGGTGCTCAAGACCCTGCGTCTGCATAGCAATTCCAAGAACAAGACGGTCGAGTTTGAGAGCAACCGGTCAGCTGCTTTTGCATGGGACCGTGGCCGCAGTACGACTCTAAAGGGCTTCTCGAGTGAGATTCAGCTGCACTCGATGGTGTCCCATGCGAACATTGTGAAATTCATCGGATACATCCGTAGTGGTTCATTCGAACAAGCCGCCAGGAGAGATGGTATGGGCAGCAAAAAATCGTTGACGCTCGTGACGGAGTACATGAACATGGGGACGCTCGACAGCTTCATCGATTCACAAAAGGTTCTGTTACAAGATGCGCTGATCCTGCAGCGGACTGGGGTAGAGCACGTCAACATCACGGACGAGGACGAAGAAGACGTCTCCGAGTTCCATGATGACTCGCTCGACTTGCCCGAGGCGCCTGTTCAAGATCTGCATGTCTGGAACTGGCACCGTGACTCACCCTCGAGCAAGTCGAAGCTCTCGGTCTCGATTGACATCGCGCGCGCGCTCGTGTACATGCACTCGTTCTCGCCGGCGCTCTTCCACGGGAATTTCAGCTCTCGGAAAGTACTGTTGAACGAGAACTGGCGTGTGAAGCTGAACGACTTGTCGTGCTCCAGCGCATTGCTGAGATGGTCGGAGCGACATGCAAGTGACGGGGATAGCAGTAGCAATGGTAGCAGCAGCGCCAGTGGCAGCAGTCGAGCAGGCGGCGAATTGGAGGACGTCCAGATGGACATGACCGTGTGGACCGCGCCCGAGGTGATTGACGGTCAGCAGTACACGACAAAGGCCGACATGTACTCGTTCGGCATCCTGCTCTCGTACCTAGACACGTACGAGTTCCCGGTCGACGCGCTCCACCGTGTGGACTCGGAGGTCGCGATCCTGAGTAGCAGCAGCTACAACGTGATTCCGATGATGGGCAGCCGCTCGCCTGTCGCCCTGCGCATGCTCGCAATGCATTGCATTTCGTTCCAGCCGGAGGACCGACCATCGGCAGACGAAGCACTGAATGAGCTGCTAGCGATCCAGACGGACCTGAAAGAGCTTGCTGAATGATAAGAAAAGGTATTCCATGTACTGAGATCAATCTGTGTATTCACTCTTTTCGTGCTCACTATGGACAGCTTGACAGATCACACAGCAAACTAGTATTAGGGTTTGAGCTTGAGCGTGGCTAGATCTTGGATGTGCCTACACTGCTGGATCGCCTGCGAAGTCGATCGATCCAGTTTGTGATGAGCGGGTGGGCCAAGGACAGATGATCACAGGGACACAGAAAAGTGTCCTCCATCTGTATGCATTTGGACCATTTTGAGGACACACCGGGTAGACAAAAAGTGTACCCATGTCGCTGACGTGAGTGAAGGTCATGATGGATGAACGATCAAGTATTGGACACCATGCTCATGGGGATCGCTCTCGACAGCTTCCTAGCGGCGTGCTTCGGTCATTTGAAGAAGAAACTTCAGCATAGCGCGCGCGATAGTGGCAACTGGGGTACTAGAAGTATTCATTGGCCTGTTGCTACGCAACTATTTTCATAAACTGCATCCTGCATCGACTCGTAGCCTACGGCACGTGGACAGATCCATGGCTTTAGCGTCTCTCAGCACGCTCCTCCTCCTCCTGGACCTCACTTGCTGCAAGCGCATACTTGCCGTAGCTGATGTCATCTGCTGCACTCCCATACGCCTTCTCTGTGAATGGGATCTTCACCCAGCTCACGACCATCGCGATTATCCACGCGCTTAAGATCCCAGCCAACAGGAACGCATCAATGAAGATCCGGTTGCTCCAACTTGACACAAAGAGGTCGAGCACGTGTGTGTTGATGCTCACAGGGTTCACTTCTGGCGATATACTCGACTCGGAACCGTCGCTATACACTTGTCTCAACAAGTAGCTCCCACACCAGCTGTCCACGGTGTCGCTGGTGTTGACGCTCGTGAGGAAGACTTGTTGCATGACTGAGAGACCGCCCTGGTTCGTTATGAGTACGTGCTGGCAGCCGGAAAAGACATTCATCATCGCCTCACTGCCACTTAACGAAGTAGAGCTGTTGCTTGTAGGTGTGACTGTCAAGCCGTCGAACACCTGGGTGAGCTTTGTGAGGTGGTGACCATCACTGGAGGACGCACACAACTTTGTCATACGTGCCTGGCAATAGAACTCGCTAAACGTCGCATTCACCACAGCGTCGCGAGCGTCTATAAGCCGGCTGAACTGCGCCGAGCTCTGTGTCGCGAGCACCACGAGGACGACGAACGCGATGCACACCGACACAAGCACGCCGAGTATCGCACTCAAAGCGTGTGCGACTCTTGCACTCGGGAGCATCCACGCCACCGCATTGAACGCGAACACCACGACAATCACGCAGAGCCCGGTCAGTAGATACGATGCCTGTACGTAAAGCGTCTGCACGAGAGGGACGGCAAAGCCAGCGAACACTGGTGACGCCACGCTCGGGTGCTCCGCGTTGTCTTTATCGCCTGTCAGCGTGAGCAGCAGCCAGAGGAACGCAACCCAGAACGAAAGCCCGGCGCAGACGTAGAAGACGAAGACCGCGCCGTGCTGGATCAGGCACCAGCGGCGTCGTCGTGGCGACATACCGCTCGTGGGAGCATATCGGACCACGCCCATGCTGCTTGGCTTGGATGCTTGCGTTGATGGTTGAACTGCTCGCGAGATTCGAGATTGACGCGAGGAGACTGAACCCATGGCCTTTTTATGTCCAACCCCACAGCAACTCCCATTAGTCCAAACTGACTAACTAAATTGGTTGGATAAAGCACCGCTGCCACGAGACCCACATCACGGGCGACGGTCTTCCGATCTCATATTACGTATGCCCACTCGCTTGCCGCTCGGTCTATTGTCACTCTTCCTTCCCTTGTTGTTGCGCTGAGGCGTGCCCTGAAATCTTCACCTCCGCCTCGTCAGTCGCCTGGAGAAGGTGCGTGTCGCAATTTCCAGATGCTCGAGAAATCTGGATGGCGTTACGCGGACAATGCTGCTGCCGAGGGCTCAACATAACAGAACAGAACAGGACGGATGGAGCGAGCGCGCAAGAACTGAATCACGAACGGGTGGGGCGCGGTTGACTCTCCGCACTCGAACGCCTCAAACGTCAGCGATGGTTGCAGATCGTTCTGATTAACACAGTCGCTGAGTAGCGTGTCACTGCTCGCCTGATCTGTCACTCTAACAAGGGAATACTCAGAAGCACTTTCCACCCACTGCCAGCACATCCATCGACCGCTCTCTCAAGAGCACCACGCGCCACCCTGCACTGCACCAACAGGCAGCAATGCACGCATCACCCCCACACACAAACAACTTCACGCGCTGGTTCGCACTGGGCGTCGAGTCGAACGCCTGGTCGCTCGTCTTCCTCTCGAACGCGCTCACGACCGCCGTGCTCATCGGCGTCTGGCTCGGCATCACGCTCTACAACCAGTTGCCCTCCTCAGGTGACTCACTTGACGTTTATAACCCAGCGTTTGACGCGTTCCCAGTTCCCAGTAGCCAGCAAACGTACCTCCAACTGAGCACCAGCGTATATGGGAGGCTGGGCATCTTACTACCGTTGCTCTGCTTCTATCTCGTGGGCTGGCGGCTTCCGCACAAGCGGCTCGCACGTGGCGTGGATGGGATCGTGGCTTTGCTGTTTCTACTAACAGTGGCACTTCTCATTGCGCTGGTATTGGCAAGGCAAAGCTTTAACCAGCAGCGCCAGGACTTCACAGAGCCACGAGATACCAGTGTGGACGCCTCGTTCACCAAGTTCTACTGTCAAGCGCGTGGTGCTGAGCTCTGTGGCGTGAGTATGGTGATACAACCGAGCCAGAATACCGTGCCGATTGAGAAGTTACTGACTGTGTTCGACAGTGGTGCGGCGGGAGCCAATGAAGGCGTCACCAACGCGACTCTGGCGATGGAGAAAGTCGTGCGCGGCTGTTTGTACATCTTTGCAGCCCAGTACGATGAGCACCAGGAGCACCTGGACATCCGGTCTTCATTACATAAGCAGCAGGCGTTCCTGAGGAGCCACAACACGAGCGATGTGACGGACAACTGGTGTGGAGAGTACATTCTGGCGAGCGTGCTGGGCGTTGATCCCATCGGCATCCGCCTCAACAAAGAGCAGCTGATGGACGCCTCACCAGCGAGTGTCAACAGCGCAGTGTTCGGGAACTTCGTGCGCGCGTGGCAGTCGCGATTCGAATTCGATGTGATTATGCTGGGAGTCGCGGGGATTGTGCTGCTACTGTTCTGTTTCTCCTGGATCAAGATGCTCGCGTCCGACAAGCGACCGGAGGTTGGAAAGAAGCAGCGTTGATCTATCTCCAGACCACACGACAGACATACAGACAGGCACCCACGAGTGCTAGAGAGAGAGACTGGGAGGGAGCCAAGATGAAAGAAGGGCTGCTGCTGTTGGGTGCACTGGGCTGGCGGGGACTCGCGCGCGACCGCAGGTTTTTGGCGCGAAAAGTCAAGGTACCAATGCTGCTTATTGCCAAAAGCAACCAGTGTGTTTACATAAATTATGAATTAAGTGTACATCCTTCCCGAAAATCAACCAGCATGACCTCCACTCTTGGTTGTCACTCCAGAGTGACGATCCAGCAGATCAGTTCCGCTGATCCCCAGCCAAGCAACCTCAACTATATATCTCATCCATTCGCGATCGTCCACTCACTCACTCAGGCACGCTCCTCATGCTGCAGATCAGGCGCTGGTCAGTGACGCAACTCCGGCCGCGCGCTGCGCGAGCGCTCAGCTGCATCAGCAGTCCCAGCAACAACAGCATTCGTAGCCCGTCACGTATCAAGACGGAACTGCTCGCGCTCGCTGATCCAAAGTACGCGGTCGGAATCACCAACTACTTCAAGAGCACCTACTCCCAAGGTGATATCTTCGTTGGCTTGAAGGTGCCGCAGTGTCGTGCGGTCGTGAGAGCGCACATCCACGAGACGACGCAAGCGGAGGTGGCCGATCTGCTGTACGATGCGCGTCACGAGCTGCGCAAAGCCGGTGGGATCTTCCTCGTCGAGGCTTTCAAAGCGCCGCACAAGAGCATGATATGGCTGAAGGCTGAGAGTTCAGATGCTACCACCAGTGCCGACACTGCGCTGCAGCAGCAGCAGCAGCGGCAGCGAGTGGTCGAGTTCTACCTGGAGCACCTGGCGTGCTTTGACAACTGGGATCTCGTGGACATTACGAGCTACAAGATCCTCGGCACCTGGATGATCCAGAACCACTTGGACACCATTAACCAGTTCTGTGAACAGATCCCAGAGCCCAACACCAGTCAAGACGCAGCAATTGACATCGAATCGGAGCAAAGCCAGCTCGCCA